>JAJPUD010012810.1:0-41568 GCA_023553655.1 Myrmecobius fasciatus
TTTTTTTTTTTTTTAATTCTTTTCAAAATTAGTAACTAAACAATTAACAAACACAAATGTTTTCATGTACAAACTAACAAGTACAGAAAGAGAACATCATATATGAAACAGGACATCTCTATACTCTTTTATACCCATTATTCAAGTTCCCCAACAACTAGTAGTTCCTCAAACTAAGAAGGGCAACTGCTGCCTCTGCATTCCCTCCAGTCATCCCCCAAGTGAAAATTCAGTCTTTTCTTAGCTCTGCCTATCCTTATCTTCTTTTAAGTCTCAGCTCCTGGCACTATTTTCTCCACAAAGCCTTCCCAGCTCTTCCCCAGTTAATACTGCTCCCTTTTTCCCAGTAATCTTAGTATGCTTGCAGTTATTTTTTGCCCTTTTATTCTCTATTTCAGGAAACATTTGTTGCATCTTCTTAACTATCTGTGAATGTCACATACTTCCAATAATGGGTGAGGTCCTTGATGGTAGGGAGAGAGTTTTTCTTTTTTGTCTTTGTAGGTCTAGCTTTACATGGTGCTTTACATTCAGTAGGAATTTAAAAGTTCCCCTCCTGACTGTGCATCTGATTGATTATTCTGATTGCACTCCCATATTTGAGCTGCCTTCTCAATCCAGAACTTGTCATAATGGCTCCCTTCTCCTTTGATACATTTCCTTCCTGGGCTTTCATTTTAGAGAAGGCCTAAATTGAACATCTTTATTCTCCTCCAGACTCTCCAGTGTTCTCATAGTTCTTTCCTCCCCTCCCCTCTCACTTTCTAGTTTCCTTTTGTTGTTAGCCCCTTTAGAACATAATCTCCTTGAGGAAATTGTCTTTCTTTTTTACTTGTTTTTGTATCCCTATCACAAAGTGATTTTGTATCTCTTGGATTTGTGTTTGTATCCCCATCACTGTTCCTGGCAAATAGTTAAGTGCTTAACAAATGTTTGTTGCTTGCCTGCCTGCTTGCATGGAACTTTATTTAAACAGAAGCTGGGTAATCACCTATTGAAGGTAAGAGGTCATTGCTTCAGCATTGGACTTATTGACCTTTGATGTCCTGTCTACTTCTGAAATCCGATTCTATGAACCTCTTCCCCCTGCTAAACTCCAGGAGAGGAAGTTCTTATGCCTAATGGGAGCTCCTGTAAAGATCTCATACGAACACTCTAGGAGATCCTTTTCTGAACCTTTGAAACTAGGAAGAAGCAGAACACTTAAAGAAACTGAACTTATCATTGTTTGTTCAAAACATTTCTTTCTGTTGGTGGTATTCGATTACCTTTCTTTCAATATTCAGCCTTTGACTACTTTTTCTTTTTCTTTTTTTTTTTTTACTTTTTTGACTTAGTCACCAAGTTGTGTCTTTCTTAACACAGTGCCAGACACATAGCAGGCACTTCAAAAAATGGCTATTTATTTAATTTTCTTTGAAATATCTCTAGCATTCATATCTGTTTATCAAGCTGACCCTTCTGTCTCTCTGATATTTTCCTTTCTGTCTTTTTTACCTTATTGTCCTCCTTCTGCCCCCATGCGTAGACATTCCCTAAAACTATTCACTTTCTTTCCCTCTCTATGAACCTTTTTCATTTTTTAATATCTCATTTATAATTTTATCATTTTAAGAGTTTCAGCTACCACCTTTATGTAGTTAATTAATCAGGGATCAAGAGAGCTGGCTAGGGGCCAATATGTTGAGGCAGATCAAGGGGTATTTGAAAATAGTCCATTTTATGACAAATATGGAAATGTTTTATGTGATTGTGCATGTATGAACTTTATCAGGGAGGAGGGAGAAAGGGAAGGAGGAATAGAATTTGGAAATAATAATTTTGGGGAAAAACCTGTTATTAACAATTGTTCTACATGTAATTTGGGGGAAATACTTTTTTTTTAATAAAAAAGTTCTATTTTATAAATACAAATATTTTAATACTAGAAAAAACCCACTCTTTAGGCACATAATTATTTTTTGGTGTCAAAATATGTTGGAAAATGTGTAACCGGGGCCTACCTATGATCTCATTTAAATATTATTATTTATCTGTGAGTCTAAAGGTGATAATTCAGATATATGCCTTCCCTGGGAATTCCCATGAACCATCTCTCCCAACAGATAGAAAGTTTTGTGATTTTTGAGAAGGAAGCACAAGGTCTACATGCAGGGATATAGGCTGGGTTCCTCTTTCTTTTGTTGTCCCTTTTACTTGAACTTCCTCCTTGACCCAGCTATCCTTGATGATCACTTTGTGAGTGAATGGCACGTAACTGGGTAACTGGGAGTCAAACTACTAGAAAACCATTTAGGGGATTGAGAATGAGTAGCTGCTGTCATATTCAATTTAGATTTCCAACTGTGAAGGATCTTAGTAGCTAGTGAGCAAGGAAGGGAAGACTGCTTTTTCTCACTGTACTTTCTCTTTTTGTATGGTCTTGATCTTCAGTGGGATCCCAGACACACAAGTCCTTCTTTTAGTCCTGTAACTTATAGGCTTGTGTGGTTTGGGAATTCTCTGGTCATTCAAAAAAATGGGTAAGCCCCCTGAGGAGAGGTTTTGGGGACATTGCTGACCGTGTGTACCTCCATAGAAATGTATTTTGACTATATCCCTTTCATTTGTTAAATAAACTATAAAGTATATAGAGTTCCTGTGTCTTATAAATGTGGTGGATTTTGATCATAAAATGAAGAGTTCAGTTGTGGAATAAGGGCCCAAGAACCACAGATTTAAGTTTTGAAATATTTTGATTGAATCCATTTCAGCTCCTTGCTAAATTTTAAAGTCGAAAGATGCTGAGTTTAAGCTATTAGAAGTGGGCCCAGCCCTGGAGGAGCAACCTAAACTCTTGTAGGCTGCAAGCCCTCTGGTGGTCAGGGGCAACACTACAGCCTTTTTGTACCACAGAGGAATTGATGGTAAAAACACCACTTAGTCAACAACAGTATTATGCTCCCTTACTGGATAGTTAATATGGTTGCAAGCTATCATTTTTTATGTTTATAGCAAATTTGGATTGCTGCCATTACTACATTACGTATCAAATACAACTCAGGATTACTTTCTTCAAGAAGAGAGTTGGAATTTGGTAGAACTTACCAACATTATAAAAAAAGGTGGGGGCAATCTAAAAAAAAAAAAAAACAAGAAACAAATGGTTATTGCTGTAGAAGTCATTTCAAAAGCAACTATCTGTATTTAGTCAGACCATTGCCTATCAAAAGCAACATTAAGTTACAAGAAAAGATGAAAAAGTGAGAAGACACTTTGGTTAAGTATGAGTTCCAGTCTACTTATGTAAATAAATTGTTGACTCTGAAAAAACAAACAAAAACAAAACAGTACATTAATACAAACAAAGATATTGGCTCTGATTACCACCATTTCTTAGAAGAATTTACTTTCAAATGTTCAAATTTATTTGTGATCTTATTGATTGGACTATATCCTCCAAGTGTGCAGTTGACAAGCCATTCATGCCTGCCTATCTTGCTCAAGTCTTGTCTCAGAAATTTACCACAAGTTTTCTTTTCTTTTTTTTTTAATTTAAAGACATTTATTTTACTTGTGTAATTTGCTAAACTAATATTTTATTTTATTTTTTATTTTTTTTGCTGAGGCAACTGGGGTTAAGTGACTTGCCCAGGGTCTCACAGCTGTTACATGTCTGAGACCAGATTTGAACTCAGGTCCTCCTGACTTCAGGGCTGGTGCTCTATCCACTGCGCCACCTAGCTGCCCCTAAACTAATGTTTTATGAAAACAGATTGAAGACCTTACACAACAATTGGATGCAATATATTAAAAAAAATATCATGGATTTTCAATTCAACTTTTTAGAAACCTTCTATTATCCCAAGGATACCAGTTAGCATACACAGTGTCTACTGATAATAATTGACTCTCACCAAAAAAAAAATCCAACTTCCTTTTCAAAAATTATTATCATTATTATACTGAGAATTTAGATAGCATCCTTTATAACATTTCTTCATAATTCCCTATTTGCGATGTGTTGTAGCCTGTCTATACCACAATGGCTCTTTCCATTGCCCTTTGGGTGATTTTTAATTCCAATTTAAAATTCACTGAATTATTCCATGACTCACAGATCTACATCATACAGAAGAATTTTGGCATAAAAAGATGTATCTGGTTTCAGGAAGAAGCTTGAGGGTCATTAAAAAGAATTTAACTATTTCATAGTACTAATCCAACTGCTCTCCTTTTGTTGTTCAAATCTGAATTCAATTCATTATCCATTTGTAGAGTTTATTTAAGATACATATAGTGATGATTGAGCTCTATAGTTCTTCCTTCCAACAGCATATCTAAATAGATTTTCTTAATCTTGATTTTTTTCTGTGTGTACTGTTAGGCTAAATTATTTGTGTGTGTGTGTGTGTGTGTGTGTGTGTGTGTGTGTGTGTGATTATAGATCTCATCTAGTAGGCTTTGTATCAAGGGGAGTGATACAATCAGTGCCATATTATCTGTAAGTAAGGTAATACCCAGAGGATCTTTATCATCTGTGGGGGATATCTCTTCAACTTGGACTTTGTCCTGGATTTTCTCTGTGAGAAATATAATCCAATACAAAATAGTTGTCATAAAGAAGAGATCATTAGAACCTAGGAACCATTGCTAACCAGCAAATGCTTGATTTACTTAGAGGAGATACACTAAATCCAAGGATTATGTCAATTTAGAGTAAAAATAACATTTAAAGATGTTAGAGATTATTTTATAAAAAAGTAAAAAAAAAGTAGTATAGGAGAAAATGAACCTGTAACAAGAAGGTCATGAGATCCAACCAAGGAAAATTAACCTGAGAACATTTATAGATGGAACTGGAAGAACAACACATAAATTCAAAGTACAAGAGTTGCCATCATTTCTATAACAATCTATTTTCTTTTTTTCCCAATTAACGAACATTTATTTTTTCTCTCTTCAACTTCCCCCTCAAAAAGGAAAAATAACATTCTTGTAATAAATATACAGTCAAAACAAATCCTCACAGTAGTCATGACCAAAATTGCATCTTGTTCTGTATATTTTATTTTTTCTGTTAAAATATTTTCTTTCATCACCCTCTCATTGGAAAGAAAAAAGAAAAGAAAATTTCTTGTAATAAATTTGCAAGGTCAAACAAAACATTCCCTGTATTGACCATGTCCTAAAAGTATAGATCTTCATCTTTACCTCTTTGTCAGGAGGTAGGTAACAGTTTATCATTGGTCCTCTGGAATCACAGTTGATCATTGCATTAGTCAGAGTTCTCAAATAATTTTTAAATTGCTTGTTTTTGCATTGTTGCTGTTACCGTATACATATCTTTCTCTTGCTTTTGCTCACTCATAAATTTAGCATTTATATGTATATATGTCTTTCTAGATTTCTCTGAAACCATCTATTTTTATCATTTCTTATGGCACAATAGTATTCCATTGCATTCATATACCATAATTTGTTTATTCATTCATCATTTGATGGGTATCTCTTCTGTTTCCAGTTCTTTGCCATCACAAGAAGAACAGTTGTCAATATTTTGTCCATATGTCCTTTTCCTCTTTTTTTCTGATCTATTTAAGGTAGAGGTCTAGCTATCTTTGAATCGAAGAGTCACAGTTTAATGACTTGGTGAACAGTTTAAAATTACTTTCCAGAATGACTGGACCATTCCAGTACCACCACCAGTATATAGCAATCAATTTTTTTTTTAAAAACCAACTTTTATTTTTGACAATGGAATTGTCACATTTGATTCAATATCTTTTATCAATGTATTATATGAGAGAATGAAAATGTTTCTTAAGTAGGTGAAGTAGAAAAATTACCTGATTAGCTACATATTTATAATAGGATACTCCAGGGAGAATTCAGCAAAGCTGAAGCTTGGAAAGGGCAAAAAATGAAATATTGACATGTAAAAAGATGTGCAAGAAGCATTCCATATTGAAAAGGGTCTAAGATTCAAATGACTCAACAGCATATTAAAAGATTCAACAAAGACATTAATTTCTCCAAGGCACAGATTACATTCATACCTTTGTTCTTAGCCATTCATTTGCAGAAGATTCTAAAGGGTGACTGGAAAGTATAACTAATTGAATCAGAACCAAACACCATAAGCCAAGGAAAAGCCTCTGACTGAGGGAACTGGCTGTGAATTAGGAAGAATTTTAAACAGGAAAGGTTAGCTGTTTTCCAGCTTCTGCCTGGAGGTGGTGGTTCTCACATCAAAAGTTCTAGAGAAATCAAAGAGGAGAGGCTTCTGACAATCTTGGGCTAAAGTTCATTGTTATAAAGTTCAATATAGTAATCTAGTTGTAAAGAGTGCTGTAACACTCCAACTGAAGAGAATGCAGTATCACTTAGTCAAGTCAATGGTTGAATGTGGTAAAATGTTAATAGCTGCACAATGATGAAATTGAATGAATTGTTCATGGAACCCAACAGGATTCTATGCCCTCAGAAAAGCCTAGTGGCTAAGTGATCTGATCACCCATCTAGACAGTAGCAGAGTGATTTACCTAGCCCATTTTGGCAGCAGCTGCCCAGTGAAAAATGGGTTGCCTTATTCTATCTGGCAGCACCGTCCCATTGGTACCTGGAGTAATCCAGGAGGACTCTAGTGACTAAATGATCTGTCCTGGCTTCCAGGAGTCTTTTCTTAGTCTCTCTCAGAAACAAATTGATCTGTCTGACCAAAATATTGTTCTGCATTAGAAACAATCCTTGCTGACCTACTGTCTATTAAAGATGCCCTTTAAGGAGCCACCCCTAGGTGGGTTATCTCCCCTTATTAATGTCATATTCTGTAGAGAACTTAAAAAAGGCCTTCTAGAGAATAAGCATTTATTAAATAGTGCCTAGTCTATGCCAGGTACTATGCTAAGCATTTTTATGAGTATTATCTCATTTGATTTCACAATAGCCCTGTAAGGTAAATGCTATTATTATCTCCATTTTATAGTTGGCAAACACTGGATTTAAAATCAGGGGATCCACGTTTGAATCTTGCAACTTATAACCTGTGTGACTTAAAGCGGGTAACTAAATGATATCAGTTTACTTATCTGTAAAATAAAAGGATTAGGCTAGCTGCTTTCTTTTTTTTTAGTTTATTTTTAATACACATTGTTTTATGAATCATGTTGGGAGAGAAAAAATAGAGCAAAAGAGAAAAACCCTTGGAGAGGGGAAAAAAAAACAGAAAAAAGAAGTGAATATAGTATGTATTGATTTACATTCAGTCTCTTTAGGTCTTTTTCTGGTTGCAGGTAGCATTTTCTGACCAAAGTCTGTTGGGATTGCTTTGGATCATTGAACTACTGAGAAGAATCAAACCTTTCATAGTAGATCATCACACATTCTTGCTGTTGTTGTGTACAATGTGTTCCTGGTTCTGCTTGCTTCACTAAGCATCAGTTCACGTAAATCTTTCCAGGCCTTTTCTAATCACTTTGTTCATCAATTTATATAGAACAATAATATTTCATCACCTTCATGTACCACAACTCATTTAGCCATTCCCTAATTGATGGGAATTCACTCCTTTTCCAATTCTTTGCTACCACAAAAAGAACGGTTACAAAAGGTTAGCTGCTTTCTAAGGTCCCTTCTAGCATTAAATCTATTTTTTTCTTTTTTTTTTATTAAAGCTTTTTGTTTGCAAAACATATGCATGGGTAATTTTTCATCACTGACCCTTGCAAAGCTTTCTGTTACAAATTTTTCCCTCCTTCCCCCCACCCCCTCCCCTAGATGGCAGGAAGTCTAATACATGTTAATTATGTTAAAATACTTAACAAATAGAATATGTGTATACATATTTATACAGTTATCTTGTTGTACAAGAAAAATCGGATCTATAAGAAAAAAATCTGAGAAGGGAAACATAATGTAAGCAAACATCAATAGAGAGCATGAAAATGTTATGTTTTCCACATTCAGATCCCCCTCTCTGGGTATATATGGCTTTCTTCATCACCAAACAACTGGAACTGATTTGAAACATCTCATTGTTGGAGAGAACCATGTCCTTCAGAATAGATCATCGTATAGTCTTGTTGTTGCCTTGTATATTGATCTCCTGGTTCTGCTCATTTCACTCAACATCAGTCCATGCAAGTCTCTTCAGACCTCTCTGAAATCGTCCTGCTGGTCGTTTCTCACAGAACAATAATATTCCATAACATTCATATACCATAATTTATTCAGCCAATCTCTAATTGATGGGCATCCATTCAGTTTCCAGTTTCTAGCCACTACAAAAAGTGCTGCCACAAACATTTTTGCACATGTGGGGCCCTTTCCTTCCTTTAAGATCTCTTTGGGATATAAGCCCAATAGAAACACTGCTGGGTCAAAGGGTATTGCACAGTTTGATAACTTTTTGAGCATAGCTCCAAATTGCTCTCCAGAATGGTTGGATCCGTTCACAGTTCCACCAATGTATCAGTGTCCCAGTTTTCCCACATCCCCTCCAACATTATCTTTTCCTGTCATCTTAGCCAATCTGACAGGTGTGTAGTGGTATGTCAGAGTCATCTTAATGTGCATTTCTCTGATCAGTAGTGATTTGGAGCACCTTTTCATGTGACTAGAAATAGTTTTAATTTCATCATCTGAAAATTGTCTGTTCATATCCTTTGACCATTTATCATTTGGAGAGTGGCTTGAATTCTTATAAATATGAGTCAATTCTCTATGTATTTTAGAAATGAGGCCTTTATCAGAACCCTTAAATGTAAAGATGATTTCCCAATTTGATGCTTCCCTCCTAATCTTGTCTGCATTAGTTTTGTTTGTACAAAAACTTTTTAACTTAATATAATCAAAATTATCTCTCTGGTGTTCAATTAAGAGTTCCAGTTCTTCTTTGGACACAAATTCCTTTATTCTCCACAGATCTGAGAGGTAAACTATCCTATGTTCCTCTAATTTGCTTATAATATCACTCTTTATGTCTAAATCATGAACCCATTTAGATCTTATCTTGGTATGTGGTGTTAGGTGTCTAGCATTAAATCTAGGATGCTATGTAATCTACCAGAGACAGCAAATTTTAAAAATGTGCTTAGGGAACAATTTTTGAGATTTTCTAAGGAAGGAAATTCAAAAGATGGAAAAATAAAATGGACAATTATTATTTAAAAAAATATATCATATACTTTTATCATGTTTAACATATATTGGATTATTTGCCATCTAGGGGAGGGGATGGAGTAAGGGTGAAATTAGGACACAAGGTTTTGCAAGGGTTAATGTTGAAAAATTATCCATGCATATGTTTTGAAAATAAAAAGCTTTAATAATAAAAAAGCATGACAGAAACTGATCCATTTGCTTGCTTTCTCATTTTTACAAAGTCTTTATGAGAAAATTTCTATGAATTTACAAAAAATATCCTTGATAAGAAAGCAGCAGGCATGCTTCTAAAGAAAATATTCTAGAACAGCCAATATCTTCATGGTCACATATGTCAGTGGTTCTCAAAGTGTGGTCCAGAGAATCTTGAGAGTCTCTGAAACCCTTTCAGAGGTTTCAAATTAGCTTTTAAAATTCAAAATTAATTTTTATTTCTAATATTGTAAATATCTATAAATATAACCCACATAAACAAAAACTCTTTGAATAGATCTTCAGTAATTTTTAATCCTCAGCATAAAGATACTAAGAACAAAAGTTTGATAGAGATTCTTCTCCAATAAGATTGTTTCCATGCATATATTATAGGGGACTAAGAGTATGCACATTTGGTGAATCTGCCTTTGGAAGTTCATAATGGAACATTATGAACATGGAATAGAAGGGTCTGACTTTCTACTTCAGAACATGTAAAGCTATTCTGTGGCTTGTTTCTCTACTTACTTTCTGGTGAAGTGGAGCCTTTTGGTTGACTCTTGAACTGGAACTGACAATACCTACAAAAATTTCCAAAAGAGAAACCCATTCTTTTTTTTCATCTTGTTGGCTATGAAATACAATTTCCTGAGCTCCAGAGATATCCTCTCCTCCCTGCCCCACCAGGCAGCTCCTGAATGTATGACTCCCTTAGTCAAGCCTATGTCTATGATGTCGCCACTCCTCATTTGTGTACAAACTCCTTTGTTAGAAGTCCTTGAGAGACTTTAAAAGGTCAAAGGAACAGAGGTTCATTGTTGGAGTCTGTAATAGGGTTTTCTAGCATCCAAGCTCCATGTACCAGTAAAGTCTAAGGAGTGACCTGCTTGACTTTATCCAGCAAACAAATTACTCAGTACCTGAGAGCCATATCCTGCAACAAAAGAGAAATTTGTTCAGTGACTTTCATGTTTGGAAATTAATTTGGTGGGGTGAATGCTTTGTAGCAAACACTTTAAGTTTGAGCCCACTTTTCCCAGGAACCATGGTGGAGAGTATATTCTTAAGTTAGGAGCAATATATTTGACTTATTTTCTTGCTCTATCTTCTTAGTAAATATACCTTTGTAAAAAGCTAATTTATGTTAAAATTTTAAATTGATAGTGGGATGATAGTCAATGATATTGGAGAGATGACCAGCACTAGTCATTACTATTGGGGAGAACAAACTAGAATGAAATTTAAGTAAGATTTGACAAAAGCTTTATATTTTCAAAATATATGCAAAAATAGTTTTCAATATTCACTCTTGCAAAACCTGGTGTTACAAATTTTTATTCCTCCCTTCCCCTTACTTCTTCCCCTAGATAACAAGTAATACAATATAAGCTAAAAATGTGGAATTATTCTATATATATTTCCACATTTATCATGCTGCACAAGAAAAATCAGATAAAAAATGAAAAAAAACCAAGCAAACTACAACAAAAAAAAGTGAAAATACTATGTTGTGATCCACATTCAGATCCCACAATCCTCTATCTGGGTTCAGATAATTCTCTCCATCACAAGTCTATTGGAATAGGCCTGAATCACCTCATTGTTGAAAAGAGCCACATCCATTACAGTTGATCATCTCATAATCTTGTTGTTGCTGTGTATAATGTTTTCATGGTTCTACTCATTAAGTAGGATTTGAAAAATCACCATTACCTCTCATGTTTATCCCTAGAATCTTGAGGGGGAGATGTAGCCAGCTACAAGTTAGAGAGCTAACCTTCTAGTATATGAATGGGAGTCAAAATAAATACCTTCAGAGTACCCTTAAGAGCTACATAAATGTTAAAATCATACAACTTTCCTTGAGAGAGACAACCATAAATGTACACTTGTTAAACAATCCTTCAAATACCAATATCATGAGAGCAATAAAACATGGGGTCCTGGAATTCTAAGGGACATTAGAGATAACCTAATATTATAGATGAGGAAACTGAGGCCCAGGGAGATTTTAACTTATCCAAGATTGCATAAATGGTAAGTGACATGTTCTTTGGCAGCATACCCAGTAATTATTTGATTTTTACCACTTCTCAAAGCTGTCCACTAGATTTCAGTCAAGCATATTAAAAAATTTCTCTTGCTATCCTTGTGGACAAGATGGAGAGGAGTGAGACAGATGACAGTAATTAGGTAATTCAGAACTGGTTGGATGACTAGATCCCCAAAGCAGTCATTAATAGATAGATGTCAGTTTAGAAGGGATCTCTAATGGAAGTTCCCTAAGGATTTAGATTCTATGCTAGTTAACATTTTTATTTGTGACTTGGATAAAGTCATAGAAAGCATAACTGTCAGATTTTCAGTTGTCTTGAGAATCTCAAGGAATGAACTTAGTCCAATAAGATTATTTTATTCATTCATTCCTTTTTTTTTTTTTTTGCTTTTTGCTGAGGCAATTGAGGTTAAGTGACTTGCCCAGGGTCACACCTCTAGGGAATGTTAAGTGTCTGAGATCAGATTTGAACTCAGGTCTTCCTGACTTCAGGGCTGGTGCTCTATCCACTGCGCCACCTAGCTGCCCCCATTCATTCCTTTAAACATTTTATTAAGCATCTATAATGTGCAGTACTAAATTCCTTCAGTAGAACTAATTCTGTTGTAACACTTTAGGTGTTGCTCCCATTGAAACACATTTCTCTGTTTCAAAGAGAAGTTTAAGATGTACCTATAAATTACTTTCCTGGTGGTTTTTTTTTAATTTTGTAAAAAGTACTATGTTTAGTTGGGGGGATATGAGAATCATAGTGCTTCTAAAAACACCACCACCAACAGTGACAAATAACCTTTTCTGTCATTTTTTTCCTGACCTGCCTCTCTTACAACTTTTTTTCTCCATCCACTATTCACAAACTATTAGTTTTTTTTTCCCTTGAATTAATGGGTTGTTTTCATACTTTCGCAAAGGACAGAGCAAGCCAACACAACAGCACCCTGGATATCATGTTTGTTCTTTAGAGAAGCATTTGAGGCATGCTGCTATTTTTTTCTTGATCCTAAACCACCTATTTGGGTAGAGTAAATGCAAGATAGTGAAGGTTAAGTAGTATTGATAAAGCTTTACAGCATCTCTGATCAGACTTTTTTTTTTCCAAGCAACCTTTCCTTTGTACTATATACAATTATTCCTTCCATATCACAGGGATTAAGGATGTGATACCCCCCTCAATCTAGAAAACTGTAAAAACTTTTGGCCTTCCTTTCATATCAGAGAAGTCTGAATTTTTTCATTTTCTTTTATGGGGTGTTTATAGGACCTTACTGTAAAATTTGGGTTAAATATTTGCTTATAGGCTTTTTTTTATCATCTGCTAGTCTTTGCATGTTATCTGCAACTTCCACAAAACTCCCTCCAAATTCCCATTAATTTCTTGTGCTGACCCAGGATATATTAAAACCATGATGAGGAAAATTGTGATAGCTGTATTTCTGTGCTGCAAAATGGTCCATCATCTTAAAATATAACCAAAAGGAAACTATTATGGGAAAAGGATCAGAAAGAGAATCACTACTACCTATGAAGTAATACAAAAGTATATTTCAATCTCAATAAATATGCTTTCCAAAAATCACATAAGTAGCAATTTATTCTAAAGGTTGATTTTATTTTTTCTCATTATTTTTTATTAATATCTTTTTATTTTTCCAAACACATGCAAGATAGTTTTCAACATTCACTTTTGCAAAGCTTTGTGTTTCAAATTTTTCTTCTTCCCTCCCCATCCTCTCCCCTAAACAACAAGCAATTCAAGATATTTTCAATTCTCTGAAGATTGGTTTTAAAATAAAGTGTAAGAAAGTATGAAAAAATTTAAAAAACAAAGAATATGTTCATTAAATAAAGAATAAGAAAATTATATTTCTTTGAGTTCCTAAAAAAATCTTTAAGTCTGAAGGTTCATATATATATATATATGTGTGTGTGTGTGTGTGTGTGTGTGTGTGCGTGTGTGTGTGTATATATGTATACACATACATATTTATATATAATTTATTTTATCTCTGAGCTCTCTTTTAGTCTTAGATTTATGACCCTTTGAGAATTGGAGGTCATGTCAAAAAGTTGAAAGAAATTTAACTTAAAAGAAGAATAGACTTAGAAGTTATACACATGATAAATACATTTAAATATATGAAGAATTGTATTATGGAATAGAGATAGGACTTGTTCCACTTGGTTCTAGGAAACAGACATCTAGCAATGGGCTCAAGTTGCAGGGAAGATTTCTTTTTTGATATAAGGAAAAACTTCCAAACAAAGTAGCTAGGCGGAGAAGTGGATAGAGAGTTCTAACTTGACTTCGGACACTTACTAGCTATGTGGTGGCCCTACTCAAGTCACTTAATCTCTGCCTCAGTTTCTTCAACTATAAAATGAAGTAATAATAACACCCATCTCCCAGGCTTGTTGTGAGGATCAAATGAGATATATTTGTAAAGTACTTAACACTTTGTGTGGGATATAATAAGTACTTAATAAAAATACTTGTTCCCTTAAAACTATTTCAAAGTAGAATGGACTACCTTAGGAGATTGTGTTTGGAAGTAAAGTTAAGGCTGAATGGTCACTAATTCCAACTTGTTTTTCAAGTTCTAAAATGGAATTTAATCTCCCTATCCCCCTCTCTCCCATATATTTTTCCATAAGCAATCACATACATTTCTGGTGTTGCCAGATATATTGCATGCTAAAAATCCTATGTCAACTCATGGAAGTTTTTACTTGTCAGTTATGTATAGAGAAAACTCCTATTCAGTTATAGGTTGGATCTTTCATTAGCTGGTCCCTGAGGTCCCTTCCATCTCTGTGATTTAATGTTACTGAAACTGTCCTGGGCAGAGTCCAGAGGGACAAGGTTTTTCTATGGATGGTGAGGTTCTTTAGACATTCCTTTTTGGCAAATGATATTGTGCTGATTGCACAGAAGCCCAGAATACTCCAGGGTCTCCTCAGTGAGATCCCTGGCCATTCAAAAGAGATTGGACTAGCAATTCACATGGAAAAAATGGAAGAAGACTGCATCTTGTCCACATCATGATATATAGTAATTGGGACAGCACTGTTAGTCCATGTATACATTGCAGATAGGCATAAGCTGCCCCCGAAATGAATGGGAGGACGAAAGCAGGCCAGATTACCTTTGGGAAATTGCAATGATTCCCATTTCAATTTCAATGATTTCTGGCTTTTCCCTATTGTAAAAGCCTGTGTTTTAATTCTTTCACTGTGATGTTCTATGGCTGTGAATCATGGAACATTATGATCTTAGAAGAAGCAAAAATTATAGAGAATACACAGAGAGATGGAAAGAGACATGGCTATAACTAAGCTATAATATATCATTCTTCTGAGAAGAGGTCTAAAACCTTGACAAGGACATGTGTGGCCAGAAAAATGAAGTGAGCTGGCCATTTAATGGAAATAAGGATAGCAGATGGCTATGTATTATCTTAGTATCTGTGAAATATTAAAATAATTAGAGGAAGGCCTCTGGTGAGCTGAATAAATCCTCAATGGAGGGCTAATAGGATGACAAGAATAAGAAATGAAAAAGAATGAAGAGGTATTGAGGAGATGATCTTGACATCTGGAAGGAATACCTCTATAAGATTATGGATTCATGGAAGTAAATTGAGTTACATACGTTAATAGGGAAAACTCTAGTGGAGGGAGCTGATTTCCAGATTTGTTTCATGTGACTTTCATGCCTTGCCTCAGACTCACAAATGCCTTTTTCTGACTCTGTTTCTGAATGGGTATCTTCCCCTCCAATGTCTTTTCCCCTCCAGACTCTTGCATTTGCAACAATCTCCAGTATATCACCATTGTGCAGTGGCTAGAGAGACAATAAAATTTTGACCCAAGTCCTCCAACATATTAGCTGCATGACTTGGGGTTAATCATTTAATCTTCCAGTACTCTAACTAACTGACAATAAATTGCAAAGAAGGGCTGACCTGCCTTCGTTGAAAATTTCCTTATCTGGGTGTCCCTATGCCATAGACCTGTGTGGATAGAATACTGGCCCTGGAGTTAGGAAGACTCATCTTCCTGACTTCCAATCTGACTTCAAACACTAGTTATTGTAAACCTCAGCAAGTTACTTATCCCTGTTTGCCTTAGTTCTTCATCTGTAAAATGAGCTGGAGAAGGAAATGCCAAACTACTCCAGTATTTTTGCCAAGAAAACCCCAAATGGGATCACAAAGAGTCAGACATGACTGAACAATAATAATATTTAACATGCCACGGAAATCACAGGTCAAGTTCCTGTCCCAATTTGTTACCACATGGATCATATTCTCCAAAACCAAGCTTAGTGTCTTTCCTCCCTGAAATGGCTAATCCTCTAGAATTCCTCCTTGCTATTGTCATTCTCTCATGCTCACAGGCACAAGACTTAAATACTGAGGCATTTTTTTCACATCTTTATTTTTCTTCCCCTCCTTCCTCAGCAGCCAAGTCTTCTTGATTCCATCTTGGCAAAGGTTCTCATGTCCATCTTCTCTTTTATGTTTCCAATGCCTTGAACTTCCTTTAGACCTTCCTTTTACCTCTTATCTGGACTATTGCAATAATCTTTTCTTTCTTCAATCTATCCTACTTATAGCCATCAACTTAACCTCCCCAAAGGCAATGATAAAAATGTGGGACAGTGTGTATAGTAGAAAAAAGTCCTGAGTTTAAAGTCAGAAGATCTATAACTTACTTACCCACCTTGCTCCTTTTCACTGCTGTGTGTATTTTTTTGTTTCTTCTAAAATCATAGTGTTCCCTAATTCACAGCCAAATCCCAGATCTGTCACTAATTTTTTACTTTGGACAAGGACATTCTGGACTTTAGTGTCTTCATCTATAAAACAAGAGAGCTAGAATAAAGTACCTTCTTAGATTCTTTCCAAATCTATGTTTCTAGAACCCTCTATAAGTTATTTTCATTCACCCTGAATGGTTTGGTTCTCACAGCATAGCTACTACTTTAGGTTCTATGGTATACTCTATAAGGAATCTTTCTATTCATCATAGATCCTTACTAGTGTGCTTTCATTTTCATAAATGATTTGTTCAAAGTATAGGTATTTACTAAGATGACATAATAGTAGCTATAAAATTTTTGCCCTACACAAACCTGGGTGCATCCTTCCACAAATACACACAGTGCTCATAGGATGTGTAGGCATAAGTTATCCCATTGCTATATGGCAATGGGTAATGAGATAGCCCTATGAAAAACACATGTGGTCAATGCTACTTTTCTAATACTTCCAGGTCTTGAAGTTTTTTCTCTTTTATAGTCCCCACCAAGATAGTGTCTATCCTGGATAGATTGCTAATCTGAGCCACTAGGATTACTTCTCTATAGCTCAACTTTGGATTTCTAGTGATATTTCTTTCTTTTTTCTTTTTAGTAACAGCTTTTTATTTTCAAAATATATGCAAAGATAGTTTTCAACATTCACCCTTGCAAAACATTGTGTTCCAAATTTTTCTCCCTCCTTTTCTCCATCCCCTCCCCTAGACAGCAAGTAATTCAATGTTAGACATGTGTAATTATTGTATACATACTTCCACAACTATCATGCTGCACAAGAAAAATCAGGTCAAAAAGGGAAAAAATGAGAATGAAAACAAAATGCAAGCAAACAACAACAAAAAAGATGAATATACTCTGTTATGCTCCACATTCAGTCCCCATATTCCTCTCTCTGGTTGCAGATGACTCTATCACAAGACCATTGGAACTGGCCTGAATTACCTCATTGTTGAAAAGAGCCACATCCATCAGAGTTGATCGTGATATTTCTTTCTTGAGTCTGTAACTGATGCTCTTTTCTATTCATGGGATTTTGGGGGCTGCTTCTGACCTTGAATGACTGCCTCTCTTGATTCATGTTCATCTGGAATTTGTCTCTGAGCCCACAACTATGCTGCTAAATGAGCATTGCCTTCTAGGTGATTACTCTCTTGCTAGATGACAGAGGAATTGATAGGAGAATGGGATAAGAACTCCTCCTTTCCTACCCAGTGGTGAAGGGCTGGGCTTTTTGACTCCAAGTTTCAGCTCTTTAATGTCCTCAGAATGTAGACTATTTTCAACTTACTTAATGATAGTTGTACCTTCCAACTCAATCACAGAAGTATTCTTACTTCATAAAAAGGAACAGGACACCAGCATACTGTAACACTTAATCATCTATGATGATATAAACTAATCTGGGAGGGAGGAAGTCCTAAATCTCCCCCTGTAACCCGCATAATATTCTAATGAGGCTACTTTCCTGGTTAAATCCTTCAGAGTACACTTACTCCATTTCCTATAGAATTAAGTCAGTTTCCTACAGAATAAAGTCCAAATTGTTTAGTAGGGCATTCAAAGACCTCCATAATCTATCTTCAATCTTATCTCCATTCCTTCTTCACCAAAACTATCTCTTGTTTTCCCATCTGTACTTTTGCTGCTCATTTTGTTCCTCAAACCTGAAATCATCTCTACCCCTACCCCCATATTTGATTATTAATGTCACCTATCCTTTAAGACACAGCTCAGATGACAACCACCTATTTCATGTAACTTGATCCCATAAACCAGAAATGACTACTTCCTTTGAACTCTGGTAGTAGTTGGTTTATAGCTTGCTAAGGAATTGCCACATTCTGCTTTGTATTATATTTATAAGGTCAGTCTCAGAAACTGCTCCTACAAAAGACTACAGATACTTTTTACTGTATCTTTAAGAGACAATGAAACCTTGGATGATGACAGCCTTAATTGTCATTCTATGAGGAGTCTGTGAAGAGACGGAGAGTTTAGATGTTGCAATTTTAATAATTAATGTGGAAATATAGAACATACCCCTTAATTACCTTAAAATCCTGGATGAGAGAATAAATAAGGAAAATGAGCCAGTAGTATCCTTGGGTCAAAGGGTATGCACAATTTAGTGACTTTTTGGGCATGGTTCCAAATTGCTTTCCGGAATGACTGGTCCAATTTATAGCTCCATCAACAGTGCAATAATGTTGTTTTACCATAGGCCTTCCAATTATTGTCATTTTCTTTTCTTTGGTCATATTTGCCAATCTGATCAGTGTGAGGCAGACTCTCAGAGTGGTTTTAATTTGCACTTCTTTAATTATTAGTGATTAGGAACATTTTTTCATATGGTTTTTGATAGCTTGAATTTCTCTCTTTGAAAAGGGCTGGATCATATTAGGCTTTTTGAATCAGTTTCTTATATATCTTGAACATGAGACCTTCATTAGGGAAACATGTTGCAAAGATTTTCCCCAGTTAACTGTTTCCCTTCTGCTTTAAATAGTTGTGAAAGATACTTCCTTCCTTGATTTTTAAATTTGTTTCTAATATGACCTTTTATATCTATAGGAAAACATATAGTACATCTTAGTACATAATGTGAAATGCTAGTCTATATTTAATTTCTGCCATAATCTGCCAGCAGATTTTATCATCTAGTGAGTCTATCCTATCCTGGGAGCTATAGTATTTAGATTTATTAAATACTATATTACTATGTTCCTTTTCTCTGTATGTTGTGTACCTAATCTGTTCCACTGAATGATCTATCTTTAACTAGTAGCAAATAGTTTTTATGATTGCTGCTTTTTACAGTGTAATTTGAGAGGTAGTACTACTTGGCCTTCTTCCTTCTCATTTTTTCTCCCATCATTTTCCCTTTAGATTTCTAATCTTTCATTCTTCCAGATGAATTTTGTTATTCTTTTTTTCTACTTTTTTTCTGCAGCATGTTATAATTTTGGTTTGGTGAGGCCACAAATTAATTTAGATAGTATTGTCATATTGTCAACATATATTGTTACAATCCACTGAAGAGTAATTCTTCAATTATTAAAGTCTGCTGTTATTTCTGTGAAGAATATTTTGTGGTTGCATTTATACAGAAATGACTAGGTATGAAGGTTCTCCAAATGTTTTATTGTTCTGTAGTTATTTTGAAATGGAATTTCTCCATCTTTTGCTTCTAGGTTTCATTGAATTCATCATTCATATACTAAAATCCTAATTATTTATGTGGGTTGATTTTGTATCCTTCAACTTCGCTTAAGTCACTATTTCAATTTTCTATTTTATTTAATTTTTCAATTCACAAGCATTTATTTATCTTTTCTGTCTCTTACCCACACCTAATTAAAAAAGAAAAATACAAATATGTATACTAAACAAACAAAAAATTTTCCCCTGAAAATGTATGTCTCATTCTGCATCTGGAATCCATTGCCTCTCTCTCAGGAGACTGGTAGTTCATCTTCACAAACTAGATACATAGTCTGAAATCAGCCCTTTGGAATCAGTCATTACATTGATTTGAATACTCAAGTCTTTCAAAGTTGTTTGTTTTTATAATGTTCTTATTGTATAAATTATCCTCCTTGTTCTGCTCACTTCACTTTAGATCCAGTCACACAAATCTTCCAAAGTTTCTCTGAAATTGTCCCTGTATTCTATTGCATTCATATAGCCATTATTTGTTAGTCATTCCTGAACTGATGGGCCTCTCCTTAGTTTCCAGTTTTTTGCCACTACAAAAAGACATACTATAAATATTCTTATAAATATGCATCCATTTACATCATTCTTTGATATCTTCAAAAATATTGGGCTCATAGTGATATTTATGCACAGTTTAGTGACTTTTGGGAGAATAGCTTTCCAGAATGGATAGCTCAATTCTTTATTCTATCAGTGCATTTATGTGCTTATTTCTCCACAGTTCTCTTGTCATTTCCCTTTAAAAATATTTTTAAAATAAGCTTTTATAGGTCTTTTGTTTTTTAAATAGCTTTTCAGAATGAATAGCCCAATTCACTGCTCTACCATCAGTGTATGTGCTCATTTCTCCACATCCCTTTTCTTTCCCTTTAAATTTTTTTTTCAAAATAAGTTTTTATTAGGCTTGTTTTTCACATTATAATGATTTATGACAGTATCTCTCCCCTTCCCCTTCCCAGAGAGCTATCCCATATTATAAATAATATGTTTAAGGACAGAAAGATGAAGAAAAATCATCATGACTGATCAATATGTTGAAAAAATCTGAAAACATATATAATACTTGTGGATATCCCATCTCCTTGAGGGATTGGATTGGGAGAATTTTCTCATATCTTTTCTTTCAAGCCATACTTGTTCTTAATCATCTAGCAACATTCACTTTTGATTTCTTGTGAATGGTTGTTCTTTCAATTTACATTGTTGTTATCATTGTGTATGTATTTTTTGACTCTGCTTATTTCACTCTGTATCAGTCTATATAGATCTTTCCATGTTTTTCTGTGTTTCTCACATTTATAATTTCTTGCAGCACAATAATATTCCATTACATCCACATGCCACAATTTGTTTAGCCATTACACAACCAGTAAAAATCCATTTTCCCCCAATTGTTTGTTATCACAAAAAGTAGTGCTATAAATATTTTTATAAGTATTGTTACTTTCTTCTCATCAAGGGCTTCCTTGGGGTATAGGCTGAGTAATAGAATCTCTGGGTCTAAGATTGTATGTCATTTTCCTTTTTTTGGTCATCTTTGCCAATCTAATGAATATGCGGTGCAAGTTCAGAGCTGCTTAAATTTTCATTTCTCTAATTATTAGTGATTTGGAGCATTATTCATATGGAGGCCTTAGAGAACTGCCTGCTATTATCTTTTGACTATCAGTTAAAGAATGGCTTCTATTCTTATACATTTGAATCAATTTCTTTTATATAATCTTAGAAACTAGGCCTTTATCAGAGAAACTTACTGCAAAGATTTCAGTTTGGGATGTCCAGATTGGAGATTTGAGAGTGGAGGTTAGGAGTGAGATCAGGATGAGGTCTGAGAATCATGGGCATAGAGATGGTATAATTCTGTGTGAGTCTTGATAAGTAAATTCCCAAATATTTTATATGTTCTACAGTTATTTTAAGGGAAATTCTCTATATATATTTTCCTACTGAGCTTTGTTGAGAAATACTAATGATTTATATAGATTTGTTTTATATTCTACTACATTAATGAAGTCATTAATTCCTTCATTTAATTATATTTGACTTTTAGGGTTCTCTAAGCAGATCATCTTGAGCCTTTACTACAAATAGATGAAAGTAAGAGGAAAAGGATACACATTACAAAAATATTTATAGCAGATCTTTTTTGTGATGGCAAAAAACTAGAAACCAAGGGAATGCCTATCAATTGGGGAATGGCTATACAAATTATGATATATTCATATAGAAATATTATTATACCATAAAAAATATAAAAAGAATTATTTCAGAGAAACCTGGGGAAACCTGCATTAATTCATGCAGAACAAAGGAATTAAAACCAGTTGAACAATTTTTTATACAATAACAACAACTCTGTAAAGAAAAATAAATTGAAAACTGAAGATCTCTGATTAGCCCAATGACCAATTGTGATTCCTGAGGACTAATGATAATCAATGCTACTCACCTTTTGACAGGAGCAGCTAGGTGGTATCACAGTGCACAGAGAACTGGGCCTGCCATCAGGAAGATTGATCTTCTTGAGTTCAAATCTGCCCTCAGACACTTACTAACTTATACTTACTGTGTAAGTCTGGGCAAGTCACTCAACCCTAGTTACCTTAGTTACTTCATCTGCAAAATGAGCAGCAAACCATTCCAGTATCTTAGCCAAAAACTGTGTTACAAAGTCAGACATGACTGAAAGAACACCAACTTGATGACAAAGAGGTGATGAATTGAGGATGTTCTTTTTAAAATCTTTTAAATGTAGTGAATATAGAAAATCTGTTAGCTAAGAGGACAACTCTCAACACATAAAATAGTTCATACTTGGGAGAAACCTTCTGAACATAATGAATGTGGTTCTCTTTATGTGACCACACCTTTCTCAACATAAGATAATTCACACTGGAAAGAAGTCTTTTAAATATAATGAATGTGGAAAATCCTTTAAAAGGCACCAGTCTTACTAAACTAAAAGCAAGACATACATTTTCAGATGTGGCAAATGTGGGAATTTGTTTTGCTTGACTATGCAGTTTGAGGATGGGAGAGAGACAGAAAGGAGAATATAGATAAGTTAGTCAAAAAAAAAAAAGAAAGAAAAGAAAGCCATTAAGTCATTTTTAAACAAAAAAAAATCCACAAAAGAGAATAGAAGGGGAGTCAGAAAATCATGGGTGAGTTGAACAGCTTTGAAAGTTACATATAGAATTTGAAAAGAAAAGAAATTTGTGCATTATAGAAATTCATGGTTTCATGTACAATTCTCATTTTCTATTATAGAATGTACATGAAAATGTTTATTTTTTTATGTTTGTTAAGTTCAGATTTTTAAAAAAAAATCAACCATGAAGTGATTTGCTGCCTTTGCCATACAAGAGAGTGAAACCCAGATTTCTTTTTTTTTTATTAAAAGCTTTTTATTTACAAAACATATGAGTGATTTTTCTACATTGACCTTTGCAAAACTTTTTTTTTGTTCCAAGCTTTTCCCCTCCTCCCCACCCCCACCCCTAGATGACAGGTAATGTAATAATGCTAAATATGTTAAATTATATGACAAATCCAATATATGTATACATATCTATACAGTTATCTTACTGCACAAGAAACATCAGATCTAGAAGAAGAGAAAAAAAAAAAAACCTAAGAAGGAAAACAAAATGCAGGGAAATATTCACAGAAAGCATTAAAATGCTGTGTTGTGGTTCACACTCAGTTCCCTCAGGCCTCTCTCTGGATGTATATGACTATCTTCCTCGCTGAAGATTAGGAACTGATTTGAATCACATCATTGTTGAAGAGAGCTATGCCCATCAGAATTGATCATCGTATAGTCTTGTTGCTGTGTATAATGTTCTCCTGGTTCTGCTGATTTCACTCAGCATCAGTTCATGCAAGTCTCTCCAGGCCTCTCTGAAATCGTCCTGCTGGTCGTTTCTTACAGAACAATAATATTCCATAACATTCATATACCATAATTTATTCAGCCATTCTCCAATTGATGGGCATCTTTTCAGTTTCCAGTTTCTTGCCACTACAAAAAGGGCTGCCACAAACATTTTTGCACATGTGCAAACCCAGATTTCTACTACAATAGAGATTTTTTGCATATATTTCTTTTTCATCAGCATTTTATTTTATTACCAATCTATTTCCCTTAATAAAATAATAAATGCAAAATGTCTGACAGCACTCCAGCTGATTAATGATATCTGTTTGCCTGTTTTATGGTTTTAGTTTATAAATATTAATTACATATAATGATTATTTTACTTATAATATTGTATTATTAGTATATTATATAGTGTTTAATATTACTATATTATTATTGATTCACAAACTACAATTTTTATATTATGATTACTTGAAAAAATAGAGACTACCATGTTTAATAAATATTGGGATATTTTAAACTGGAAACTCTTAGGGATTTCCTGATTTTGGGATTGGACCCAGAGAATAAAATAAAAATATTATATGGAAATTGAAAAGTCAAAGATTTTGGAGATTGCAAGATAAGTCTTGACAAGATCAGGTCTGAGAAGATCACTCAATTAACTCTCTGAATTAACCATTTTATTCTATCATGCTAAAATGACAAATATATTATACTAATTTACATACCCTTTTCTATGGGGAAGAGTTTGTTTAGGAGAGCAGAGAGAGGCCTTAATAAGAAAATGGGGCCTGGTAGCAAAGCTCACCTAAAGGAGATCTTAAGCCAGACAGAAGCAATTAATCAAATCTAAGAGCTCTATAGCAGAGATAGTTTACTTGTGAGTGATGCTAGTATTGGATCCCTCAAGTTGAGGGGGGACCTTTGGAGGAGACCAAAATAAGATAAATCATTGCATATGAAGTAGGAAAAGTACCATGTTTTTCTAGGGAACAAGCATAGGAAGTTTGGGTCAGTAATGTCATAGAATTACCATGGGACTTGCACATATCTGAGTTAGAAAAGCTGACTTGCCTACTGAAATTCTCTGAAATTCAGCTTTGGATTTGCACAGAGGTTGAAGGATGTCTACCTTGGACCCATGTAGCAAACTTTTTTGCAAAACTTAGAAACATAATTTGTTGTCAGTGAGATGCCCCAGCAAGCATAGGATGGCTTCATTCAGGACAAAGGGGAACTGATGCAAACACTCAAATAAAGAGAGTGGGACTGAGGAGAGCCAATAAACATTTATTAAAGGCTCTTATGTTCTGAGCACTATGCTAAGTGTTGAGGATATAAAAAAAAAAGCAAAAGTCCCTGCCTTCAAGGAACTCATAATCTGAAAGGGGAGACAACAAACAAACACTATGCACAAACAAATATATTCAGATAAGTCGGAAATGATTAAAAGAGAAAAGATATTACAATTCCTTCCTGCAGAAGATGGGAGTTTGGTGGGAATGTAAGGAAGCCAGTAGGCAGAGATGAAGAGGAAGAGCATTACAAGCTGCAGGACAGCCAGAGAAAATGCTCAGAGCCAAGAAATAGAAAATCTTGTTTGTCGAATAATCAGAAGATCAGTGTCGCTGTTTGGTATTGTAAGGTATGAGAAGGCTGAGAGAGTAGGAAGGGGTTAGGTTATAAAGGGCTTTGAAAAGCATATAGAAGATTTATATATGATCCTGGAGGTGACAGGGAGCCACTGAAGTTTATTGGGGGGGGGAGGGAGTGACATGGTCAGATCTGAACTTTATGGAAATCATATTAGTAGTTGAATGAAGGATAGTTTAGAGTGGGGAGAGACAAGGCAGGCAGACCTATCAGCAGGATATTGCAATAACCTAGGCATGAACCAATGCCCTAAAGTGGTAGTAGTGACAAAGGAGAGAAGGAAGTACATTCAAGAGATATTACAAAGGTAAAATTGACAGACTTTAGTACTATATTGAATAGGAGGCATGTGAGAAAGTGAGGGGTCAAGGATGACACCTAGGTTGTGAGTCTCAGGGACTGGGAGGATGGTGTTGTTCTCTACAATAATAGGGAAGGTAGGTGCAGGAGAGGGTTTAGGGAGAAAGATATTGAATTTAATTCTGGACATGTTGAGTTTAATATGTCTACTGAACATTTAGGTTGAGCTGTGTAAAAGGCAGTTGGAGATCTGAGAGGGGTTGGTAGAGAGTTTGGAGCAGCTTATACTGATTTGAAAATCATCAGTATAATATATTGGATTTAACATATATTTCTACCTTGTTTAACATATATTGGACTACTTGCCATCTGGGGAAGTGGGGAGGGGAAGGGGGAAAAATTGGAGCACAAGGTTCTGCAAGGATTAATTTTGAAGAATTATCCATGCATATGTTTTGAAAAATAAAAAGCTTTAATAAAGAAAAAAAATCATCAGCATAGAGATTGTCATGAAATCGATGGGAGTGAATGAGATCACCATGTAAAGTAGTATAGAGGGAAAAGAAAAGAGGGTCCAGAACAGAACCCCAAGAGATAGCCACTATTAGAGGGCATGACCTAGTTGAGGATCTAGCAAAGGAGTGATCAAATGGGTAGAATGAGAACCAGCTGAGAGTGGTGTCCTGAAAATCTAGAGAGAAGGGAATATCTAGTAGGAGAAAGTGATCAAAGTTGGCAAAGAGGTCAAGGAGAATGAACATAGTGAAAAGGCCTGACATGGTATGGTCTATGGGATCACAAAGAATTGGATGCAACTGAACACATTAGATTGTAAATTCCTTGAAATTAGGGGCTGTCTTTTGTTTCTTTTTGTATCTCCAGGGCTTAGCACAGTGCCTTGCACATAGTAGGTGCTTAATAAGTATTGACTGATTAATTGGTTTATTTGTTAGGATGGAAAATTAGAGAAGTACTGGAACACTGGGAAAAGTGCAAGTATC
Source organism: Myrmecobius fasciatus (assembly GCA_023553655.1). Lineage (NCBI taxonomy): Eukaryota > Metazoa > Chordata > Mammalia > Dasyuromorphia > Myrmecobiidae > Myrmecobius > Myrmecobius fasciatus. The sequence goes on from JAJPUD010012810.1 coordinate 26,271, forward strand.
TCAAATTAAAAAAAAAAAGTCAAGAGTACAGTTCAAAAAACAATAAGGTGGGACACTTGATTTTGATCCCTGGCAAAATTCTGGAAGAAGTTGTTAAAGAATGGGATGGTAATCATTTAGAAAACGAAGTATTGACTATAAAAAGTAAATGTGACAATCAACAACAGCTCATAGAGGGCAGTGTTGGTAGAACGATGAGATTGAAAGCCAGATTGTAAGGGGTTAAGAAGAGAGTGAGAGGAAAGAAAGAGGAAGCGCCTATTGTAGATTGTCTTTTCAAGGAGTTCAGCCACAAGTGGCAGAAGAGATGGAAGGACACCATGAAGGGTTTTTGAGGATGAGGAGACATGGATATGTTTGTAGTTAGACAAGATCTTGTAGACTGAGAGAAATTGAAATAAGTGATACTGTGGGAATGACAGAGGAGGCAATCTGTTGGAGAAGACAGGATGAAATGGGATCACTTGTTCAGGTTATTCAGAATTAGCCCTGCTAAGTATTAAAGCCACTCTTTCATGTGAAACAGGTGAAGTAAGATAAAGTGGCAAAAAGCATATAAATCAAATGAGATGAGGAAGAGGGGAGAAAGGGGAGATTGTGGCAAATGGCTTAATTATTTTCTATAAATAGGCAAGAGTTTCAATGAGAGGGCAGGGAGAGGAGGTGCTATGGAAGATTTGAGGAGAGATGAAAAGGTTTGGAAGAGTTGGTACAGAGAGTGCGATAGTGAGTTGATAAGAGAGATGTGGTAGGATTGCCTAGCAGCAGCAAGGACATCTGTGAGGTTATGTAATATACATTTGTAGTACATACAATCAGAATGGTTGGGTTATTTTCTTCACCTTCATTCTGTGGCATGTGTAAGAGTGAAGGCTTTAATGTTGGGAGTGACTGAAGGCAGAGGCTTGCCAAGGCACAATCAGTAATATGATAAGGAAGCTGGAGAGTCAAGAGAAAAGGATTGTGTAGAGTTAAATTAGTTCGCCAAGAGTTCAAGATGGGGAAAGAAGAGAGAGTGGCTATTACAGGGGTAATGGCCTGGGAGAGCACTGAGGTTGAGGGATTGAAGATCATGGTGTGGAGTAAATCATGGTTGAGTATAGAAAGGAGGGAAAGAGAGAGGGGGGAGGAAGGAAGGGGGAGAAAGAAAGAGAAGGAGGCAGGGGGAGAGGAAAGGAGGGAAAGGGAAAAGAGAGGGGAAAAGAGATAGATGGACAGACAGACAGAGACAGAAAGACAGAGACAGACAGAGAGACAAAGACAGGAACAGAGACAGAAACAGAGAGACACAGAGAGAGAAATGGAGAGACAAAGAGAGAGACAGAGAGAGAAACAGATAGGGAAAGAGAGAAGAAAGAGAAAAAAGAGAGAGAGAAGAAAGAGAAAGAGAAAGAAGAGAGAGAAACAGAGACACAGAGAGACACAGAGACAGAAACACAGAGAGACACAGAGAGAGACACACACACACAGAGACACACACACACATAGAGAAGTTGTATTCAGCAGTGTGCTGAGAAGCCAGTATTGGAAATGGTGGCCAGAGAGGCTGTGTCATCAGGGGGAGTCAAGTTTTCATATTACCTAGAAAATGGAAGGAATGAGAGAGGAAAATATTTAGGATTAGGGGAAGTTTAATACCTATGGAACAGGCATTTCAGAGGATACAGTAGATCCTGAGTGGGTGTTGTTTGTTTGTAATTTTGGGGTGGGAGGATTGAGAGGGATAATTGAATGGAGCAAAATGGGGAAGAGAGTTTTAATGGTGACCTACAGTGATTTAGAATCACTGGCAAAGCTGAAGAAAGCATTGTAGGTTCTCAGCACACAGATCAAATGGGATATAGTCTCCACCAAATTCCAAAAAGTTGATGGACACAGAATATGTAAGACACAGCATGAATGCAAAACTAATTTACCAAAGTGGGCTCTTGGTTGGACTGTTAGTTGGGCTAGGTATTGTTGAAGACTCAACAGCACTCAACCTAGCACTAGAATATTCTTTCCTGAGAGTCACACACATAATAGATTTAAAGACTGACAAATCTTGAAAGATGTGACTATAGACAAATGTATCCTACTTGTGAAGACAAAATACCAGAGAACAGAGGTCACAGAAGTTTCATGCATAATGACTCCTAGCACAGTACAAGAAAATTCTTTTCTGTTACAACATGGCTTGGATGGGAATTTGAATAATGAATGCAGCTGAAACAGGAATGAAGAAATAGTGTGTGAAGGGAAAATTCCCAAAAATCTTCACTGGGAAACAAAGATGGGACCATAGATAGCGTTGGACTATGATTCTGAAAACAATAAATATAATCTCATTATCAGTTACAGCAGAATCATTTCTTATGAGAGTATTTCCATCAAGATATAGAGAAGAATTATTTTGTTACAAAGAGAGACTAGATGACCATAAACATGTCAAATACACTTCAGTACACATTTATCACCTGTTTGGGAGAAAGCTAATTCCCAAGGAAACAGTTTTGAGAAACAAATGACGGTATGAGGCTCAAGTTTGTTATCAAGAAGTGAAACAAGTACAACAGGGGACTGGCCAATGGAGAATGCAGTTTTTATGAGCGTGCACAGAATCCTTTGACTCATACAACATCCTCCTGCTCAAGTGGATTTTGGGGAGTATTTTAGAACTTTTTTATCCAATTACTTTCGAGTGGTATTTTTAGTTGATTATTGAATTAGGACTGGGTATAAATTTGTAACGGGCTGGGGATCATGTATGTTATTCTTAGCTTCTGAAACTTCCACAAGGAAGAGGTTGGGCAGGCTGTTTCTAGAATGGCATGATGATATATAATGAAAGGGTATAGCCTTCTGATGTGGACTATGTGTAGACATTCCATAAGTGGCAGCGGTCAGTTAACCATGTGGTGAAGAGAATGAACCATTGGGTGATAGAGAGCTAGAACTGGAGTGCATTCCAAGGGGACTAACAAGCCCAAGCAGAATCTTGGTTGGACTGTTTCCTGCCTGGCTGATGTTTGAGTAAGAGAATGAGCTATTGTAAGCCTCTGGGTGGGGAAGTGACTTAGATTTTCTCTCATCTGGAGATGGCATCAAAAGTAAGATTATAGGGCTGCTGCTTTTATCTCTAATGTGTTTCTCCTTTCATGTTTTTAGGTGAAGGGATATTGGAAAAGTCTATGATCTTGTGAGCTTCAAAGGGTCAAGAAAGCAGAAAACCAAAAGTTTAGGAGATAGAATCCACACTAAGACTTGCCAGAGGCCAGCTGGTGAAGAACGAAGTCTGGAATGACCTGTTTGACCCAGAGTAGATCAAAGGCAGCCAAGAAGGAGATGCAGTGATTCATCTTTCTGCTACATCCTGTGGACGCCTCTGCTTCCTCTTCTCTCACTGGATTCTCAAACCTCTGCAGTCTGGCTTCTGCCCTCATCATCTCTCCAAAGGCACCAATGACATGTTAATTGTCAAACTTAATGATTTTTCTTAATCCTTATTCTTCTTGACCTATCTGCAGCCTTTAACACTATAGTCCACCTCCTTCTGGATACTCTCTCCAAATTTTCATGACTGTTTTCTTATCTTCCTTCTACCTGTCTGATTTATCAGTCCCCTTCATTGAATATTAATCCAGGTCATACCCATTAATCTCAGGTTTCCTTCAGGACTTTGTTTAGGGTCCTCTTTTCTCCCTCAGTTTTGGGGAATCTCATTAGATCCCACAGATGTGGTTATCTTCCCTATGCAATTGTTTCCTGGATTTATATATCCAGCCCTAGTTTCTTTCCTCACTTTCAGGCCTGCATCATTAGCTGTCTTTTGAATATCTAGCTTGAGCTAGATGTCTTTTAGACTTCTCAAACTCAACATGCTCCAAACAGAACTCATAATCTTTTTTATTTTTGCCAAATCTTCCTCTCTTCTGAACTTCTCTATTACTGTTACAGGAACTATCATCCTCCAATCACTTAGGTTCACAATCTTGGTGTTATTTTTAACTCATCACTCATATTCATTACGTCTATCCATCAATCAACAAGCATTTATTATAGGTTTACTTTGTGCCAGGCATTGTGCTAAAGCACCAGAGATACAAAAGACAGTTCCTGCCTTCAAGAAGGTTATGGTCTATTGCCGGAGAAAACGTGCAAATAAAAATACAAACCAAACTAGAATTAAGAGGGATTGGGAAAGGTTTCCTGTAAAAAATGAGATTTTAGTTGAGATTTAGAGGAAGCCAGAGAAGTCAGTAGGCAGGGTTGAAGACAGAGATCATACCCAATATTTTACTAAGTCTTGTTGTTTATATCTTCACACCATTTCCTGGATATATTCATTTCTCTTCTATTACAAAGCCACAATCTTGGGGCAGCCACCATAACCTCGACTGTGGCGATAGTTTTCTGATTTATCACTCTGCCTCAGGTCTCTCTCCATTCCAAACAATTCTTCATTCATTTGTCAAAGCTATTTTCTTACAGTATGGATCTACCCATGTCACCCCACCCCACTTTATCCAATAATCACTGGTGACTCTCTATTACCTCTAAGTTTAAAAATAAAACTCTCTGTTTGATTTTTGAAGCTCTTTCCAACCTAGCCTTTCCTACTTTTCCAGTTTTCATAGGCACTATTCTGTTCTAAGCACTTTACAATTTAGCAAAACTCGATTTTTTGTTGTTCTTCACACACAATCCTCCATCTCCCAGATCTGGACCTTTCCCCAACTGCCCCCAGGATGCTTTTCTTCCTCACTTCTACCCCTTTGCTTTCCTGAAGTCCTTTAAGATAGCTCAGATTCCACCTTTCCTCTTTTCTCTACTAGAGCTTTTCCTTTAGATTACCTTCTTTGTACTCTATTTATATCTTGTATGTAGAATTGTTTCTCTCCTCCAACCTTTCTTTGTATTTCCAGTGCTTATCTCAGTGCTTGGAATGAATAAATGTTTAGTACTTTTTAACTGACTAATTACAATGAATTTAGAAGTGAACTTGGTGGAGTGAATGCTATGAAGAAACTGCTTTAAGTTTTAACTCACTTCTCCACAGGGACTACAGAGGAATAGAGTGGAAAGTATATCTAGGTGTTAGAGGGGGAAGATTTTTAAATTCTAGTTTTACTATATCTTTTCCAGTAAATATTCATTAGAAAAAAACTAATTGATGCTAATTTTTTTTGTTGTTGTTTCATTTCTTTTTTTAATTAAGACTTTTTATTTACAAAACATATGCATGGGTAATTTTTCAACACTGACCCTTGTAAAACTTTCTGTTTCAAATTTTTCCCTCCTTCCCCCCACCCCTCCCCTAGATGGCAGGTAGTCCAATACATGTTAAATATATTAAAATATATGATAAATCCAATATATGTATACATATTTATACAGTTATCTTATTGCACAAGAAAAATCAGATCTAGATAGAAAAAAAAAACCTGAGAAGGAAAACAAAATGATAGCAAACATCAACAGAAAGTGTGAAAATGCTATGTTGTGGTCCACACTCAGATCCCACATGTCTCTCTCTGGGTGTATATGATTTTCTTCATCACTGAACAATTGGAACTAGTTTGAAACATCTCATTGTTGAAGAGAGCCATGTCTATCAGAATTGATCATCATATAGTCTTGTTGTTGTGATGTATACTGATCTCCTGGTTCTGCTCATTTCACTTAGCATCAGTTCATGCAAGTCTCTCCAGGCCTCTCTGAAATCATCCTGCTGGTCGTTTCTTACAGAACAATAATATTCCATGACATTCATATATTATAATTTATTCATCCATTCTCCAATTGATGGGCATCCATTCAGTTTCCAGTTTCTAGGTACTAATTAGTTAAATGAAACCGATGCTAACCATTGGCAATTAGCAAGGGCAGTTAACACCAGAATGAGGGCTCAGGCCAATGTTGTTAGAGAAAGACACTTCACTAACTTCAAGGATATGTCTAGAATGAGAGAGAAAGAAAAAGAGAGGGAGAGAGAGGGAGGGACAGACAGACAGAGAGGAGAGAGAGAGAGCGAGAGAGAGGAGAGAGAGAGAGCGCGCGCGCGAGAGAGAGAGAGAGAGAGAGAGAGAGAGAGAGAGAGAGAGAGAGAAGAAAAGGGGGAAGAAGGGAAGGAAGGAAGGAGGGAGGGAGGAAGGGAAAAAGAGAATTATTAGAACAAATCCAGATCCAGAGTCTTCCAACATATATCAAAGACACTAACCAGTCAGATAAATCTCTCTTTCTTGGAGGTGATCAAGATGAAACACTGGGTGAGAAGAGAAATAGTAACATGACAGAAGTAGCTCTTGCTGCCAGATGCTTAGTTCCCCATCCAGGCTGAAATGTGACTGTGAACATCATTATAATAGCTAACTTTTTTATATAGTGATTAAAATGTGTCAGAACTATGCTAAGTACTTTACAATTATTATCTCACTTGATCCACATAACAACCCTGGGAAGTAGATGCTATCATTATTCCCATTTTACAGATGTGGAAGTTGGGACTTGAGGATCACATAGCTAATAAATATCTAACTCAGATTTAAACTCAAGTCTTATTGATTCCGGGCCTAGTGATCCATCTATTATTATACCCACTAGCTGCCTTTTTTTGTGTGTGTTTTGTTTTTTCCCCCTTGAAATAAGTTAAGTGACTTGCCCAGGGTCACACAGCAAGGAAATGTTAAGTGTCTGAGGCCAGATTTGAACTCAGATCCTCCTGACTTTAGGGCTGGTGCTCTATCCACTGCACCACCTAGCTGCCCTTGCCTCTGTTACTTTAACTTAGGTAAGTGAATATTACAGATGGAATGGATTAGATTTCAATCTTGTGAAATCTCCATTGTCTAGTAACTAAAGTCACTAAGAGTAATCCGCTTTACTCAGCATCACAGTGAATCAATGCATTAGCCACAGGGTTGTTTTCTGCAAAGGAGTAACTTCAGTCACCGACTGTTCTACATTTGGAAGTGAACTTGATTGTATGTTTTGCAGCAGTCACTTTAATTTTGAGCCCACTCTTCCCAGAGACCAAGGTGATATAGGAAGGAGGACTACCCCTATTTTGGGGGGAATGGGAGAGGGAAATGTTGGTGCTTCTGTTATTGCTGTATCTTTTCATTAAACATTCTCTTGTAAAAGTGAATTGTTAATCAGTTAAATCAAGGGTCATCAAATTAGGTCCATGGTCCATTCCAACCTGCCAGCTATTTTTGTATAGTGGCAAGCTAAGAATGATTTTTACATTCTTAAAACTTTATTGCATTTTAAAATGTAAAAAAAAAACATTCTTAGCTTGCAAAGGGCCAATCTTCAGGTCATAATTTGCCAAACCCTCACTTAAATGATATTGGGATACTAATTACTAGGTTAATGTATGATGTAGACACGATAGGAGTTACAAGGGGCAATTGATATTAAGGAGAATACACTAGAATAGGGGCTCAAACCAATAGAACTAGAGAAAATTCCATAACTTTTTAGGTTTATCAATATGAATCTGAAAAAAAGATTTATCTAGGGATCTGACTCATCATTCTGAGGGAAAATTAAAATTAAGGAACCACATATCCCCTATAGTTTATATAGATTACATAAGAAGACATTTTCCTTGAAATTTCAAAAAAAAACCAACTTTGATATTCAGAGGAGATTGGAGATGATAACCAAATAGAAAAGTTTAAATGTGAGTTAACTCGGGAGGAAGAAATTAGGAAGTGATGTAATTAAAGATGTATTTGCAAGAAATTAAGATTTTCATATTTTAGATACATAGAAGAACAGCTAGAGCCTGAAACAATTCATAAACTTGATACAAAAGAACTATGAAAAGATGCTCCAAAAAAACTGTTACATTGAAAGAAAAGCTCAAGAATGTTGAAGCACAGCTTACTTCCCAGTTAGCCCAGAGAGGTTCTGACCAAGATACCTCAGGTTAAGTTGACACTGCATCTAGAAACTCAGTCATTTTGCCTAGAATTGAGGAAGACCTCAGTTCAGATGAGGAGGAAAGGGAGATTGAACCTAAAGGCAGTGCCTCTTTTAACGAGGATCTCAGCTAGAGGAAAGACCCTAGAGCAGAGAGATGAGCCATTGAGTTTAGAAGCAATAATAAAACTTCTATATATAACTAAACAAGATAGGTAAAGATGTAGAAAGGTTATAGAAGATTTAAAAGTGGGAAGCCTATAAATTATGATGTTACAGAAGATTTGTTCATTCATCTGGAAGGAATTTATTTTGAATTATGTATAATGCTACTTTATACTTTTTAATGTATATGTGCAGTATTATCCATGTGTTGTTATTATTTTTAACTAGTCATTGTTACCCTTGTTAGTATTGCATTGGTTTTTTTTCTTCTTACTTGAAGCAACCTATCAAATGATGTTCTACATTATGATAAATGTATTTTGCATAATATTAATGTGAATTTGTCACACCCTAAATGATTTTCAGCGACTAAAATTTTGTTTTGGTCTCCAGGAGAAAGGTAAAACCAGCTTTAATAGCCTCTCAACAGATTCTTTAAGAGAGAACAGAAAATTGAGAGACTACCATTTTGACTTCTTATGGAGAGACTGGTATCTGTCATGGTAGGAGAGAAACTTTTTTTTTTTTACAAGAGAAAGAGGATGAAGAGATCTTTTCTGAGAAAACTGTTTTAATTCTCATTTAGGGAAGCAAGAGACAGCCAAAATGTCAAAGTAAAAGGAGACAATGTAGCCAAATTGTTGTCTACAACTCCTCCAAATATATTTATAAAAAGCACCAGACTGAACCTTGATAGAGAAATCTTGAAAAAGTCACAGTGAATCTTTTGTCCTGCTTTGGTTGGCATAGGAAGACAGAGAAGTCTACAGATATTGGACATAGAGTTGGGGCAGAAGTACCAAGCAGCAGAGCACTCCAGTGCCCAGGGAGAGGCTGTGAGCACCAGCATGAAAAAGTTCTTAGACTCCTATTGGGGTCTCAAATCCATACCAGTGCAATGTAATGAGCACAGGTGCCAACTGACAGCTTTGTTGCAAACTGCCCAATCTAAGGTAATAAATCTAGGATGAGGTAAGAAGAGACTGTGTTGCCTTTTCTATGCAAGGAGGCCTCGGGAAGTAGACAAAGAAAATAGGAAATTTAGAAGCCAGCAGAAGCAGGAACAGAGTTTTATTTCCAGCATTTAGTCTATTAGTAATATAGTAATATAACAATATAGTAATATAGAGGAACAATGAATACAGAAAACATGAATTCAAAGAGAAATTTACAATCACACAACTTTCTAGCCAGTTTATAGGAGCAGGCCACTTTTTTTTTTTTTTTTTGGAGCAGGCCACTTTCAAATAGACTTAAACCAGATCAAGAATTTGCAGAACTCATATTGAAAAGGCAGCAATTATTCTTTGACTTGGATCAGACCACTTACAGAACATTGAAAATTTGCAGTTCCCTAAATGAGGAGATTCTGTAATAACACAATACTCAATATCTCAAGGAAGCAAGCAGTTCATGCCTTTCTTCCAGAAATGTGCAGAACCAGCTCTAACACCAAGTCCAAAGTCAAGAAATAGTCTGGAAGAATAGATAAACAAAAAAAAAAACATCACCATATTGAGCTATTATGGTGACAGAGATACTCAAGACACACATTGAAGAGAATAACTCCAAAAGATCTACAAGTATTCCATCAGAACATCAGCTTGGACACAACCTGTTTTTCTAGAAGAGATGATGAAAGAATTTTTTTAAAGTTTTTATATATATATGTATATATATAAATGAAAGCACTTAAGGAAAATTGAGAAAAAGAAATGAGAGGTATAGAAGAAATTATTGGAAATGGAATTAACAGCTTGGCACAAGAGGTATAAAACTTTGCCCAAGCAACAAACTCCCTGAAAATTCAAAAGGACAAATAGAAGCACATGACTTCATGAGGCAATAAGAAATGTTAAAACAAAGTCAAAAAGCTGAAAAAAATGAAAGCAAATATAAAATATTTCATATTAGCAAATAATCTGGAAAACAGATAAAGGAGGAAAAAAATTAAGAATCAATGAGTTATCTGACCTTTAAAAAAAAGCCTAGACAATCTATTTCAGGAAATCTTGAAAGAAAACTGGCCAGATATCTAGAAATCAGAGGGCAAAGTGAAAATAGAATCTAGTTGTTACTTCCTGAAAGAAACCACAAAATGAAAACTATTATGAATATCACACCCAAAATCTAGCGATTCCAGATCAAAGAAAAAAAATGCTACATGTAGACAGAAAGAATTCAAGTACTGAGGAGCTATAGTCAGTATTACATATGATTACATTTACATGGCCATAATTTTCAGTAGAGAATTGAAATACAATAGTCCAGAAGGCAAATGATATAGGTTTGCAGTTAAGAATAATTTAGGCAGCAAAATTAAGTATAAAAACTTCAGAGGAAACAATGGATTTTTAATGAAATTGAGAACTTCCAAGCATTCTTGATGAAAAGATTAGAGATACAGAAAAAACATTGAAGTCCAAATAAGGAGTGAAACGAAGCATAAAAAGGTAAACATGAATGAACAATGATAAAGGATATTATGATAAAGAATAAACTGTTTACATTCAAATATGGGGAGATAATAAATGTAATTTCTCTAAACCCTATCATCATCATCATTCTTAGAGGGAGGTCAATTACACAAGATGTGGGAGTGATTCTGTTATGTCTTGGTGTTAAGAAAAGAATTGAAAGAAAGGGGAAGAGGAATATACTAGAAGAGGAAGGAAAGGAAGGCTAGGGAAAAGTATCATATAATGAATGTGAACAAGTAGACACTATACAAACAAGGAGGAGGGAGTGGGAAAGAGGCTGACAATTCAATTTTACTCTCATCTGAACTGGTCAAAAGAGACAAGAATACACACACAGAGAGTTGAATACAGAAATATTTATCATTCAATAGTAAAACAGGAGGGAAAGGAGAGACAAGAGATTAAAGGAGGGATTATTCCTATGCAAAATAAATTCTAAGGATGTACAAAAATGTTTAAAGCTCTTTTTGAGATTGCAAAAAATAGAAATCTGCTGGGGTGCCATAAATTGGGGAATGGATGAAAATATTATGGTATATAAATGTGATGAAATGCTATTGTATTGAATTTTTATCATTATAATAACGAACTGGGATTCCAGAAGATTAAAATATGCTTCCCACCTCTTGACAGAGAAGTGAATGACACAGAGAACAGAGAATAAAACTTTTTTTTTGGACATCGACAATGTAGAAATTGTTTTGATTGACTATATATGCTTGTAATGGATTTTGTTTTTCTTGTGTCCTCATTTGGGGTTGAAGATGGGAGTGGAAGGTTAAGAAAAAAGTGGATTTTAGCTGATTAAAACAAAAAAAATTATTTTAAAGAAGAGGCAATTTGGTCTAGTGTATAGAAAACTTACCTTAGAGACAGTAAGAACTGAGATCAAGTCTCACCATCTTTCTGTATCCAAGAAATGAGAATATACATTGCAGGGAAGTTCTAGAACTGCACTGAAAGAGGATGTTTCTCACTGAGAACTTCTTGTGCCATTGAAATCCCTGGTTCTGTTCCTCTCCTTAGAAAGAAACATTATAAAGAGAATTAGAGTAGGTAATGAGAAAACCAAATTATCACTCTTTGCAGATGATATGATGGTATACATAAAGAACCCTAGAGAATCAGCTAAAAAAACTAATAGAAATAATCCACAACTTTAGCAAAGTAGGATACAAAACAAATCCACATAAATCATCAGCACTTTTATACATCACTAACAAACTCCAACAGCAAGAGATACAAAGAAAAATTCCATTTAAAATAACTGTCAAGCCCCACATGTGCAAGAATGTTTGTGGCAGCCCTTTTTGTAGTGGCTAGAAATTGGAAACTGAATAGATGCTCTCCAATTGGAGAATGACTGAATAAATTGTGGTATATGAATATTATAGAATATTATTGTTCTGTAAGAAATGACCAGCAGGACGATTTCAGAGAGGCCTGGAGAGATTTGCATGAACTGATGCTGAGTGAAATGAGCAGAACCAGGAGATCATTATACACGGCAACAACAAGACTATATGATGATCAATTCTGATGGACATGGCTCCCTTCAACAATGAAATGTTTCAAACCATTTCCAGTTGTTCACTGAAGAAAGCCATATACACCCAGAGAGAGGAATGTGAAATGTGGTCCACAACATAACATTCTCATACTCTTGATTGATGTTTGCTTACATTGTGTTTCCTTTATCTGATATGTCTTTTGTGTAGATATGATTTTTCTTGCACAACAATGATAAGTTTGGAAATATGTATACATATATTCGATTTGCCAAGTATTTTAACATAATTAACATGTAGTGGATATCCTGCCATCTAGGGGAGGGGTGGGGAGTTGGGGGGGGAAATTTGTAACAGAAAGTTATGTAAGAGTTAATGTTGAAGAATTACCCACACATATGATATGCAAATAAAATTTAAAAAAATAAAATAAAATAACTGTTGATAGTATAAAATATTTAGGAATCTATCTGCCAAGGAAAAGTCAGGAACTATATGAGCAAAACTACAAAACAATTTCGGCACAAATAAAGTCAGATTTAAACACTTGGAAAAATATCAAGCGCTCTTGGATAAGTCGAACGAATATAATAAAGATGACAAGACCATCTAAACTAATCTATTTATTTAATGCTATACCAATCAAACTCCCAAGAAACTATTTTATTGACCTAGAAAAAATAACAACAAAATTCCTCTGGAAGAACAAAAAGTCAAGAATTTCAAGGGAATTAATGGGAAAAAAAAAAGCAAATGAAGATGGGCCTAGCTGTACCAGACCTAAATCTATATTATAAAGCAGTGGTCATCAAAACCATTTAGTACTGGCTAAGAAATAGAGTAGTTGATCAGTGGAATAGATAGGTTCACAGGACAAAATTGTCAATGACCAAAGCAAATATTTGACAAACCCAAAGACCCAGCTTTTGGGATAAGAACTCACTATTTGACAAAAACTGCTGGGAAAATGGGAAACTAGTATGGCAGAAACTAGGCATTGACCCACATCTAACACCTTTTACCAAGATAAGATTGAAATGATTTCATGATCTAGATGTAAAGAATGATATTATAAATAAATTAGAACAAAGGATAGTTTACCTCTCAGATCTGTGGAGGAGGAAGGAATTTGTGAACAAAGAAGAACTAGAGATCATTATCAATTGCAAAATAAATAATTTTTATTGTATTAAGTTAAAAAGTTTTTGTACAAACAAAACTAATACAGGCAAAATTAGAAGGGAAACAATAAACTGGGGAAATATTTTTACCTTCAAAGGTTCTGATAAAGGCCTTATTTCAGAAATATATAGAGAATTGACTCAAACTTATAAGAATTCAAGTCATTCTCCAATTGATAAATGGTCAAAGGATATGAACAGACAATTTTCAGATGATGAAATTAAAACTATTTGTAATCATATGAAAAGGTGCTCCAAATCACTATTGATCAGAGAAATGCAAATTAAGACGACTCTTGAGATACCACTGCACACTTGTCAGATTGGGTAAGATGAGAGGAAAAGATAATGACTAATGTTGGAGGGGATGTGAGAAACCTGGGACACTGATACATTGTTTGTGGAACTGTGAATGGGTCCAATCATTCTGGAGAGCAATTTGGAGATATGCTCAAAAAGTTATCAAACTGTGCATACTCAGCAGTGTTCCTACTGGACTTATATGCCAAAGAGATCTTAAAGGAGGGAAAGGGACCCACATGTGCAAGAATGTTTGTGGCAGCCCTTTTTGTAGTGCCTAGAAACTGGAAACTGAAGGGATGCCCATCAATTGGAGAGTGGCTGAATAAATTATGGTATATAATTGTTATGGAATATTATTGCTCTGTAAGAAACGACCACCAGGACGATTTCAGAGAGGCCTGGAGAGACTTGCATGAACTGATGCTGAGTGAAACGAGCAGAACCAGGAGATCATTATACACAGCAACAACAGTATTACATGATGATCAATCCTGATGGACATGGCTCTCTGCAGCAAAGAATTGTCTCAAACCAGTTCCAATTGTTCACTGAAGAAAACCATATACACCCAGAGAGGGGGAAATGAAATATGGACCACAACGTAACATTTTCATGATCTCTATTGACATTTGCTTGCATTGTGTTGCCTTTCTCTGATTTTCTTTTTTTTCTTGTAGTTAGGATTTTTCTTGCATAACTTTTCAAGTATTTCAGCATTATTAACATGTAGTGGACTTCCTGCCATCTAGGGGAGGGGAGGGCACTGGGGGTAAAATTTGTAATGGAAAGCTTTGTAAAGATCAATGCTGGGGAACTAACCATACATGTGTTGTGCAAATAAAAAGCTTTAATAAAAAAAAAAGAAAGAAAGAAAGAAAGAAAGAAATGACCAGCAGGACGATTTCAGAGAGGCCTGGAGAGACTTGCATGAACTGATGCTGAAATGAGCAGAACCAGGAGATCATTATACACGGCAACAAGACTATACAATGATCAATTCTAACGGACATGGCTCTCTTCAACAATAAGATGATTCCATCTTTACATTTAATGGTTCTGATAAAGGCCTCATTTCTAAAATATATAGAGAATTGTCTCATATATATAAGATTTCAAGCCACTCTTCAATAGATAAGTGGTCAAGGGATATGAACAGACAATTTTCAGATGATGAAATTAAAACCATCTCTAGTTAGATGAAAAGGTGCTCCAAATCACTATTGATCAGAGAAATGCAAATTAAGACAACTCTGAGATACCACTACACACCTGTCAGATTGGCTAAAATGACAGGAAAAGATAACGATGAATGTTGGAGGGGATGTGGGAAAACTGGAACACTAATACATTGTTGGTGGAACTGAACGGATCCAACCATTCTGGAGAGCAATTTGGAGCTATGCTGAAAAAGTTGTCAAACTGTGCATAACCTTTGACCCAGTAGTGTTTCTACTGGGCCTATATCCCAAAGAGATCTTAGAGGAGGGAAAGGGCCCCACATGTGCAAGAATGTTTGTGGCAGCCCTTTTTGTAGTGGCTATAAACTGGAAACTGAAGGGATGCCCATCAATTGGAGAGTGGCTGAATAAATTATGGTATATGAATGTTATGGAATATTATTGCTCTGTAAGAAATGACCAGCAGGACGATTTCAGAGAGGCCTGGAGGGACTTGCATGAAGTGATGCTGACTGAAACGAGCAGAACCAGGAGATCATCATACACAGCAACAACAGTATTACATGATGATCAAT
>JAJPUD010012811.1:0-16559 GCA_023553655.1 Myrmecobius fasciatus
CAGAGGATAAAATAGAAATCAAAATGATTTGCCAATCACTTTCTGAAAGTGATCCTTGGATAAAAACTTCCAAGAATATTATAACAAAAATCTGGAAATCCCAAATCAAAAAAGCAAATGTTACAAGCATCCAGAAAGAAACAGTTCAAGTATAGTGGAGTCACAGTCAGCATAACAAAAGTTTTAGCAACTTCTGCATTGAAAGATTGCAGGATTACAAATATGATATCCCAGAGAGCTATGGAACTAAAATTTCAAACAAGGATCATCTACACAGCAAAACTGAGCACAATCTTTCAAGGGGAAAGTGAACATCCAATGAATAACAAGATTTTCAAGTATTCATGATGAAAACGCCAGAGTTGAATATAAAATTTGATTTTTCAAATACAGTACTCAGGGGAAACGTAAGAAAGAAATCAGGAAAGAGAAACAATGCGGTACTTAAAAAGCTTTATCTGTTCACATTCCTATATGGGAAAATTATACATATAACTCATAAGAAACTTCTCATTATTATGGCAGTTATGAGAATATATAGACAGATCCACTGGTGTGATTTGAATGTGAAGAGATAATATTTAAAAAATAAAATCAAAGGGTGAGGATAAAAAATTTACTGGGAGAAAGGGAAAGGGAAAGTGGAAACTTATGAAGTTTCTGCCTTAAAAGAGCCAAAAAAGTCTTTTACATTAGAGAGATAAAGGGGGAGGGAGGGGAAGTGAGTGAACCTTACTCTCACCAGACTTAGCTAAAGGAGGATCAATATGGGTATAGAAACCCATCTTATGATTTAGTCAGTAGGAGGGGAAAGAAATATAATAAGGGGAGAGTGTGATAGAATAGAGGTCAGCATTGAGGAGGCTTTGGTTGAAAGAAAAATACTCTTGAGGATGGACAGGAAGAAAGGAAAGAGAAAATAGAATAAACGGGGAAATACAGTTAGCAATAATTATGAAAATAATTTTGAAGCAAGATTATCTGATGAAGGCTACATTTATCAAATGTATAAGGAACTCAGTCAAATTTATTTTTTAAAAAGAGCTATTACCCATTTGATAAATGGTCAAAAGATATGATCTATGCCAATAGGGTTATAAAATCATGAATATCCATTGATCTAACGATATCACTACTGGACATGAATCCCAAAAGAGATTTTTTTAAAGGAAAAGAACCTATATATAGAAAAATATTTGTAGCATCTCTGTTCTCAGAGAAAAGAATTGGAAATTGAGGTAATGCCCATTAATTGGGGAATGGCTGAATAAACTGTGGTATGGGATTATGAAGGCACAATATTGTTCTATAAGAAATGATGAGCAGGATGCTCTCAGAAAAAATCCTCCAGGAGTTCAAAGAAAGTGAAATGTATCTAGTAGTGTACATAGAAATAGCAAAATTGTAAAATCATCATCTGTGAATGATTTTGCTATTCTCAGCAATACAATGATGAAAGACTAGTCTGAAGGACTTATGAAAAATGCTATCCTTACCCAGAGAAAGAACTTATTGTGTCTGAATATAGACTGAAGTATATATTTTAACATTTTTTTCCTTGAATGTTTACTTGTTTTTTGGGGGGAGAGCTATCTATCCACTTATACATTTATTTTTGCAACATAACTTTTATGGAAATAATTTCTACAACTTCAACATGGACCTTATTAAAGGGGGTGAGGTGGGGATGAAAGGGGGAAATCTGGAATTCTCACTTAAAAAATGTAAAATTAAAATTAAAAAATGAAAGAAATCTTAGGAAGCATGGCGTGCAGGATGCAAAAAGGTATAGACAAAATGATTGATTATTACCAAGTATTCCTCCCACATCAAGACATACAAATTTTCATTGTAATAAATTTGAACTCAAAGTCAACCAAAATGAGCCTAATATCACATCCACTGAAATAGTTACAGTGAATACAGTGTAGCAATTAATTAATATAGTATGTCTGCAAACAAAATCATTGAAATAAAGGAGTTTTTATGTGGGCAGAATCTATTACTGAAACTATCAGTCAACATTGGCTTATCTCAGATGAGTTATGTTGCAACATTTGAATTTTAATTTTGAAAAATGAAGTTAAACAATTGTTTTTGAAAGGTAAGCATATTATATCTGTTAGAGTTCTCAAAAATTGTTTTAATTTATATATTTCCAAAAACTCATGCTACATAAGAAACAACATGCAAATAATTATCATTTGACAATTTCAGCAATTAAATGATGATTTCTCATTTCTGTTTTAGTAAAATAGTATCCTTTTATAAAAAATATGAGCATATATGCATGCACATATTTATATGTATTTATACGTGTATTTTCGTTATACATGTATTTCATTCAATAACCTAGCAAAGAAACTGAAATGGAAATAACCAAGATAACAACCATACTTGAAGAAGCAGAAATATATAACACAAAGTAAAATGCTTTGCCTTCCCCCCAAAAGAAAATCCAAAATATTTTTTCATTAGGATATAAATACTACTATTTGGGGCAGATAAATAATTCAATGAATGGAAAACCAGACCTGGTATCAGGAAAATCTTAATTAAAATTCAGCCCCGGACATTTCCTAATTTGTGAAACCACAGGCAAATTTACAGCTATGTTACAGCTATGTGCATCTATTTTCTCATCTATACAATGAGAATGACAATAGCACCTACTTCTCAGAGTTATTGAAAGGATCAAATTAAACAGCATTCATTAAGCATTTAGTACAGGGTCTGTCTTGTAGTCAGCACATATCGAACTTGATGATGGGGGTGATGAAGATGATGATGATGCAAAGTCTGCTTTATTTAATTTGAAAGACTGTTTCAGTTACAGATAGAATAAAATGCAGACAATATAATCATAGCTTGAAAGTGTGAAAGGACATATGTATAATATGTTGAAAAGACAGTATATTTTTCCAGAAAAAATAGATAGTTTTATTATTACAAATTCCCCTTCTAAATACAAAATATTTCTAAGTATAAGAAAATTATGCATAAATTTGATACATTTAGTTCTTTTCTACATGAAAAATAAGGGTTAATAGTATAGTATGTTATAATAGCATATTAAAAGAAGCATTTATTTAATTTTTTGAGTAGTTTATTTTTATCCAATAAAATAGTATACATTTTACTACAATATGCAATATCTTATTTAATTCTAATTGGATTTGCTGGTATAGTCTTTATAAAGATAATAAGGATTTTGATTAGTTTTTGGAAAAGAATTATAAGTAGCAGTTATTATAGTAATGTTTTGAGAAAATTAATGCTGAGAACAAGGACATTTATCACGTTATATTTAGAAATAAATTCAAAAATTCTAAGGGGAACTATATCATAAATATCTGCATATCTATTATATTAATTGCATATATAACATGTTTGTGTTTTGATATATATTTAAATGAGCTTTATTTAAGGAAAATATGAGCATAGAATATAATTTAGATTTATTTATTATGAATTATATAGGAATATAAAAAGTTAATAAATAATTTAGAGGGATAGTCACTGCATGAATTTTGTTTTTATTTTAATTTTCAAGGTAATTTATTTTTAACATTTTTTAATTGAGTTTCAAATTCTCTCCCTTTTTTTTTTCTTCCTCCCTTACCCATTGAGAAAGCAAGTAACATAATAGTTATACACAAGAAATCAAAAACATGAAGTGTGGAAACATTTGGATTAATAGCATTTCTATCAGGAAGTAGCTACAATTACATGTATAAGTAAGATAAACAAAATGTCATCTTGGAATTTTAACATCACATCAAAGACCTACACTTCTTCCCAGACTTGAGATTTCATTTATAGGCAGTATTCATTTGATAAAAGAACATTCCCCAATATGGACTGGCAATCCACTGGTAATATCACCATCATTTGACATATATAGAACTAGAACCTTAGCAAAGTAGTTTGCTTATTTGAGTCTTATAGAAACCCAAGTATAATTTCCAATTTTTAGAGAAAGAGGCGATTAAATAAAATATTAAAAAATTACTATGAACTCAGCCTTCTTTTGACATACATGTATACATGCATTAATATACATTTACATGTATGTGTATATGTATGAATTAGTTTGTAGTGAAGTGACCTGAGTTCATATTCTGTCTTTCCTACTAATCCTGATATCTTAGGTAAGTTATTTAATTTCTTGGGGAAAAAAGTAGATTTTTTAAAATAGGAATAATAGCAGCACATGCCTCACAGGATTCTTGTAAGGATCAAATGAATTGAAATACATAAAGTATATTGCAACCATTCCTAAAAATAGTTTTTACTACTTAAAACTGCACTAAGGCATTTGGAACATTCTTTTTAATCTTTTAAGATTTTTAAACTGCACTAAGATTTTACAGGCATCATGTAATACTACTACTACTACTACTACTACTACTATTATTATTATTATTATTATTACTATCAAAGTCAGAGGAGCCTGGAAGTTAGAACATCTGAATTCCACTTATCACTAATTCTGTGTAAAATTTTTCCCATAAACAACATAATCACCTACTTCTCTCTCTCTCTCTTTTCTTACTCATTTGTAACAATGTATGTCTCTCTCTATATATACATACATTTATACATACACATATGAGTATATATACAGGCATGTACATATACATATATACATGTGTCTCTATACTTTTTTTTTTCTTTATCAGGCTTAATGATGTGAAAATATGTCTGCCATATGCCATTATTTAAAATATCAACAATTTCCTCAATGTGAATATTCCCTCTCATAATGTTGATCTCAACCTATAAGTAATTTATGAGATAGGCTTTTGGATAAGTTGGGAATGCAGTGGGTTGGGGACAGGGCTTTTGTGACTAAAGACAGTAATGGCAACAGCAATAATAGAAGCATCAAAACCTTATTTAGCAGAGTATTTCTTTTTTATTAATAATTTTTATTTGCAAAACATATGTATGGGTAATTCCTAAACATTAACCCTTACAAAGCTTTCTGTTACAAATTTCCCCCCCTACTCCCCACCCCTTGCCTACATGGCAGGATATCCACTACATGATAATTATGTTAGAATACTTAAGAAATCGAATATATGTATAGTTATTGCCACACATCATTTTTTTTTGTGCAGGAGAAATCATCTACAAGAAAGAATAATCTGATAAAGGAAATACAATGCAAGCAAACCTCAATAGAGAACATGAAAATGTTATGTTGTGCTCCACAAGCAGCCTATTTCTTAAGAACTTGTCTATAATAAGCTAAGCCAATCCTTGAAAAACAGAGATTTGAATATATCCAATTTTTTTTTATCTTAGTAGAATGTATCACTGTCTTTAAGAAGTTGTTAAATATTGATTCTACTTTCTAGGTTGCAATGAGATAAACTCAGCAGTTGAAGGGATACCTGCACCAATTCAAACATTATGTTGCTTTGATAGATAAGCTTAATTAACTTGCATATTAAGACAAAAGTATTTTGATAGGTGCATGCAATTATTAGGATATGGAAGTAGTACCCCTTTAATTCTTCTTTCATTCCTATATCATAGGAAGAAGGAATATATTCTCATTTTATTCATGCTAGATTCCAGTCATGGGGTCACTAAGATTGCCTGTACTTGTAACAGACTTTTGCACAATATCAGTTAAACATCTATACTGTAGAAAACCTGCAAAAAAGTATTAGAAAGGCTTGGGTTCAAAATCTTACCTTGTAAACTTATAATTTTGTCTTCAACAGCCTTGCTCCCTTCATATATAAAATGGAGATAATAATATATACCTGCCGTAATCGCCTAACATGATTGAATGGAGGATCAAAATAGATATTAAATATAAACTGTGTTGTAAGCCATATAAGCAATACAAATATCTCATAATTATACTCCAACAATAAAGTTATGTACTAGAAGAAGAATTAGATATGCACTGGACGTATATATGCACATATTTATATTTATGCAGACATATATGTGTATATAATGAAAACACAGCTACACAAGAGAAGAACCAGAAATGTATTTGTCTTGATCAAAAATTTGTCGGAAGGATTTTGTTTTCTTTTTGTCATTTTTATAGTTTTCTTAATGGGGAGTCTGAATGTAGAGAAGATTTGATTAGAATTTTTAAAAATCCATAAAATAATAAAAACATGGATTATTCAATATTCCTCAGTCATGAAATACAACCTGATAAAGGAATACCACAATAAACTCAAAAAGATTAACCTAAGATGACTAATTCCCTTTTTCTCTAAAATGTTTTCAACTATAGCAGATGAAAATTAGTACAATTAATCCTTTATATACCATAATGACAATGTCATCACACAAACAATATTTCCTACTGGTATAGTTCCTTTCTTTAAAAGAACATTGAGCACTTTACACACAAGTATCTCATTTATCCTCCAGGTTTCCTTAGAAACTGAGTAGCAATTGATATCATTTCCACATTCCTCACAGAGTAGCTCACAGTGGTAAAGGGACTTGACTAAGGTTATAGGGCAAATGCCTGGCACAATAGGCATTGGAACTAGCATTACTCATCACATTTTTATCCAGATGTATTACATATAAATATCTAAGTTGTGTCTTCACCAGGAAGAATTCAATTGTCACCATCTGGACTCTTAGAAATCTAATAAAAATAATGTTTCCCCCTCTGTTTGGGGGCAAGAAATCTGATTGTAAATGTAAGTGCATTTGAACAATTACACTGCCCATTTGGGGAAAATCAGAAACTATAGGCAAAGGAGTGAGAGATATGAGTTCAGAAGACTGGGATAGAAAAACTATGTTAAGTACTCGTTAAAATTAGGGAGGTTCTAGGGGTAATATATAATGCAAAAAAACACTGGATTTGAAATAAGAAGCATGTAGGTTGACTCCCCAATCAAACAATTACTCTGTAAGTGATATTACCTCTGGTAATCTTAGAATATAAAATGGATTTCCTTCTACATAGGAAGGGTACATTTTAAAATATCTATCTATCTATATGTAAATGTTGTTTTGTCCAGACCTTTAATATGTTCTCTGTACTCCCTCCACAAATGAAGATTTGTAACTTACATTTGTAAAAAGTTATCTGGAACATTGAGGATTTAAGTTATGTTATAGGAAATATAACTAGTGAAGATTTTTCTTACTTCAAAGACAACCCTCTACCTACTGGAAAAACAAACAAACAAAAAAACTAATAATGAATCATATTGTCCATCTGTTCCTGTCATGTGTAAATTACTTAATTCCTTCATTGATATGAATGTACAACTAGTCACTTACCAAGGAAGGAAATCAGCAAGTTAATATGTCTAGAAAAGATTAATTAAGATGGCAAATGTATTAAGATCTTGTTAAAAGAAGACTTAGTTGAAGGAATCCAGAATAAACTTCAGAAGAGAATAATCAAAGGAAACATTTCAGCATCATTCAAACATTTGGAGTGTTTTCAAATGGAAGAGAGATTATACTTGTTATGTTTGTTCACAGAGGGCTTAAATAGGAACAATAGAAGGAACTTATTGAAAGCCTTATTTAAGTCTTGATGTAAAGAGAAAAGAGACAAACAAAACAACCTCCTTAACAATAAGAGCTAACCAAAGAAGAATGTCGTGTCTCAGGAAGCAATGGCTTTCCCTAGCTAGATTGATCAAAAAAAGTCTAGATCAGTTCTTGTTGGGTATTATCATGAAGTGCAGATTCTTTTGCGGATTGTTTTTCAGTGTAGTTGGAGTAGGTTGCACTGCGGTCTCATAACTATTAAATTCAGTGATTCTGAATTGACAATGTTCTCTTTTGATTTGTACTCTGAACTTATAGTTTCATTTGTTCCAGTGTGTTGTATTTCCAAATAAGATTAGTCCATCAAAATATGCAACAATACAGACTTTTTGGCTTATAAAAATAAAGTGATTGATGATTTAATTAAAAAAACTTATAATAGGTAGTGTTTTCAGTTCTACTTGAAACTGTCCAGACAAGGAAAGAAAATTTTAATTGTCAAGGTACTTATATTGAGTGGTTCTTGAAGCATGTATTTTTCCCTTATTTTTACTATTGTATCCTTTCTGGAAAATATACAGGATGACTTTAATAAGAATCATATATGATAAGAGATGATGCATGCATTTCAATCTGTACCAGTAAAGGAAATACTGGTGTGAATGTAATTTGGAAATGGAAAGAAACCATAGAGGATATTGTCATTTATTTCTTATTTTATGGAAGAATCTACTGATTCTGAGTGAACAGTAATTTACAATTGTAAGTGGCAGTATAAGACTTCAAATCAAGTTTTCTGATTTTTATAATCATAGAAAAATAGTCATAAAATTTGGAGAGACTTCTAATGCCTTTTTGTCCCATCAATTCACTGTATATGCAAAATAATTGCCCTTTCTTAAGCATAAAATAGGAAGAGGAAATATGTTTGTGAGAGGCACATAGAGAAAGAAGCATAAGGGGAAACAAAAACAAAATCTCTCTCTCTCATAGAAAAGTAAGTGATTATTTTAATGTCTGTGATTTTATTGACATAGGTGATTTTTGTTCAGGTGTTTTCTTTTTTGTTTTTTGACAACAATAGCTTTTTATTTTCAAAATATATGCAAAAATAGTTTTCAACATTCATCTTGCAAAACTTTGCATTCCAAATTTTGGTCCATCCCTTCTCTCCATTTCCTCCATTAAATAGCAAACTATCAAATATATATCAAACATGGGCAATTTGTCAAAACATTTTATAGCACTAGAAAAAAATAATAACACAATTGATCTGGAAGAACAAAAGGTCAAGAACATCAAGGGAGCTCATGAAAAAAATACAAAGGATGTTGGCTTAGCAGTACCAAATCTAAAACTCTATTATAAAGCAGCAGTGATCAAAATCATTTGATACTGGCTAAGAAATAGAGTAGAGGATAAGAGTAGCAGATTAGATTAGATAAACATGATACAATAGTCATAGCCTGTAGCAATCTAGTATTTGATAAAAGCTCAAACTCCAGTTTCTGGAATAAGAACTCACTATTTGACAAAAATTGCTGGAAAAATTGGAAAATAATATATCAGAAACTTTACATAAACCTAAGTCTCACACTCCATATCAAAGTAAGATCAAAATGGATTCATGATTTGGACATAAAAGATGATACCATAAAAAAATTAGGGGAATAAGGGCTAATTAGCCTACTAGATCTTTGGGAAAGGGAGGAATTTATGACCAAAGAAGAACTAGAAAATATTATAAAAGGTAAAATGGATAATTTTAATATTAAATTAAAAAGTTTTGTGCATAAGAAACCAACAGAAGCAAGATTAAAATGGAACTATAAAGCTGTGAAAAAAATATTTACAGCCAGTTTTTCTGATAAATTTCTAAAATATAAAGGACAGTGTCAAATTTATAAGACTACAAATCATTCCCTAATTAATAAATGATCAAAGAATATGAACAGACATTTTAAATAATGATATTAAAGCCATCTATATTGTATGAAAAATGCTCTAAATCACAATTTTTATTAGAGAAATGCAAATTACCACCTCACACTTCTCAGATTGGATAAGATGACGAGCAGATAATGATAAATGTTCGAGGGGTTGTGGGAAAATTGGGACACTGAAGCATTATTAGTGGAGTTGGGAAATCATCCAACCATTTTGAGGACCAATCCAGAACTATGCCCAAAGGTCTATCAAACTGCATACCCTTTGAATCAGCAATGTCATTACTGGGTCTGTATCCCAAGGAAATCATAAGGAGGGAAAAGAACACACACAGGCAAAATATTTGTAGTAGCTTTTTTTGTGGTACCCAAGAACTGGAAAATAAGTTGATGCTCATCAATTGAGGAATAGCTGAACAAGTTTTGGTGTATGAAGGTAATGGAATATAAAAGAAAAGAACAAGGTGGTTTTAGAAAGACCTGGAAAGATTTACATGAACTGATGCTGAGCAAAACAAGCAGAACCAGGAATATTTTTTACACAATAATAGCAAGAATGTGTGATGATCAACTATGAAGGACTTGATTTATTACAATAGTTCAGTGATTCAAAGCAATCCCAATAAACTTTGAACAGAAAATACTATCTGCATGCAGAAAAAGAAATAAGGAAACTGGATGTAAATCAACATATGCTGTTTTTACTTCTTTTTTTCTGTGTTTTTTTTTAATATCTCCCATGAATTTTCATTTTGCTCTGATTTTTGTCTTCCAATTTGATTCACAAAGCAATGTATGTTAATAAGTAAATGATTGAATAAAAAATAAAATAAAGAAATAAACATGTGCAGTTCTATACATATTTCCACATTCATCATTCTGTACAAGAAAAATCAGATCAAAAAGGGAAAAATGAGAGAGAAAATAAAATCAAGCAAATAACAAAAAAAGTGAAAATAGTATATTGTCATCTGCACTCAGTCCCTGTAGTCCTCAGGAACAAAATCTTTTAAGAGAGAAAATGAGAGAATCTGCTCTTAGATATGAATGCTTACAAAGAAAGATGAGAAGTCTGAGGTGAAAGCATGCCCCTCAGAGGCAAAAAAAAGGCTGCAATGCATCATTTTCTAGATTCTGTAATTTCAATATTCTTGTTTTTTTCTTGTTTTTAAACTCTTGAAAAATAATTTCAGAAAAATTAGTTCAATGATGTATTTTCATGAGTCTGGATTTATTATATAATTACATATTGAGTCCCATATGACAGAAATGTAGATTTAGTGTTGTATTTTTTAACTCAAAATAGAGCTCATTTCCTCTATTTGAGAATGCTCTGATTTTAAGTAGGTCAATAACTGAGAAGCCAGATCAAAAACAGAGAAACCACAGTTTGAGAAATCAAGAGAGATTATGCTTGTGAAAGATAGTGACCAGGAACTAATGAGAAGTGACCAGGAACTAATGAGAAGCTAGAAGAAGGGAAAGTATGAGAAAGTAACAGAAGCTAGCACATGAGTAGGGCAGAAGAAAGTAGATTCTACAGCTGATGGGAGGAGTTGATCTGAGTCAAGGAAATGATAATTGAATTAAATGTTGGTAGATCATATTGTGATGTGTGCCCATTGATCTTTACTTCCACCTACAGTTTAACTAAGAAAAACTGCCCAGAAGTTGGCTTAGGTGGGTCTTTAAAGCCTTCTAAGATTTGAAAGGAAAAAAAATATTTCATAAAGCTTAGAGAAAACTAATTTGAATATCTTTGAAAATCCCAAGATTAAAGGAAACAAATTCTCCCCCCCCCAAATGTCCTAGTTGTGTCAGTACATAGTCGAGGAATAGAGCTGGAAAGCTCTAAAAGCCCAAGGTTTACAGCTGTTTTTAGTAGTTTAACATGGCAGCAATGGCCTGAAATAACAGAACAGCAATTTTATCCAAGAAGAAAATGGAAAGAGTCCAAATAGAATGGCATGTTGTATAGTGTAGACACTAGCCTAAAGGAACCACAAATATCCATTCCTATAGTTCAGAGTAACTAGTGAGTTCTACCAGGAATATAAATGATTATTGAATTATTATATGAATGACATTGGAATCCTCCTATAGTGTTTTTTTTCTTTCTTCAATGTTCCTTCTATATGAAATCATGATATTAATCTTCAAGTTCATGAAAAACATTTTTCTTTTTGTTAAGGCAATTGGGGTTAAGTAACTTGCCCAGGGTCACACAGCTAGGAAGTGCTAAGTGTCTGAGACCAGATTTTAACTCAGGTATTCCTCATTTCAGGTCTGGTGCTCTATCCATTGCATCATCTAGCTGCCTCTCATGAAGAACTTCTTAAGCCATCTTTAGGCTACTATTGGCTCAATGGATAGATTACTAGGTCTGAAGTCAGGAAGACCTACATTCAGTTTCTAACTTCATATACTTAATAATTGTAATAATTGTATTATTTCACTTGAATCAATTTTTTCTCAGTATATTCAAAGGTAAAATGGGGAAAATACTTCTTATACAATTAATCTTCTAATCTCCATATTATATTTTATGGAGTCTTTTCAGCCATAAAAAAAAAAAATCAATTCTGATGGACATGGTTCTCTTCAACAACGATGTGATTCAAACAAGTTCCTATTCTTCAGCGATGAAGATAGTCATATACATCTAGAGAGAGGCCTGTGGAAACTGAGTGTGAAACACAACACAGCATTTTAACGCTTTTTGTGAATATATCCATGCATTTTGTTTTCCTTCTTAGGTTTTTTTTTTCTCTCTTTCTAGATTTGATGTTTCTTGTGCAGTAAGATAACTGTATAGATATGTATACATATATTGGATTTCTCATATGATTTAACATATTTAGCGTGTATTACATTACCTGTCATCCAAGGGTGGGGGGTGAGGGGAAGGAGGGGAAAAGCTTGGAACAAAAAAAAAGTTTTGCAAAGGTCAATGTAGAAAAATCACTCATATGTTCTGTAAATAAAAAGCTTTTAATAAAAAAAGAAAGTAAGAAAGAAAAGGGAAAAAAATAAAAAGAAATGACCAGCAGGACAATTTCAGAGAGGGTTGGAGAGACTTGCATGAGCTGATGCTGAGTGAAATGAACACAATCAGGAGATCTTTATACATGGCAACAAAAAGACTATATGATGATCAATTCTGATGGACATGGCTCTCTTCAACAAGGAAATGTTTCAAACTAGTTCCAACTGGTAAGTGAAGAGGGCCATATACACCCAGAGAGAGGGATATGAAATGTGGACCAACATAACATTTTCATGCTCTCTATTGATGTGTGCTTGCATTGTGTTTCCTTTCTTTGATATTTTTCTTGTAAATACAATTTTTCTTGCACAACAATGATAACTAGGGAAATATGCATACATATATTCCATTTGTCAAGTATTTTAACATAATTAACATGTAGTGGACTTCCTGCCACCTAGGGGAGAGGTGGTAACTGGGGGAGGGCTTGTAAAATAAAGCTTTGTAAGGGTCAGTGTTGAAGAATTACCCATACAACTGTTTTGCAAATAAAAAGCTTTTATAAAAAATAAATAAATAGATGCTACTGACTATTTTAAGGAAAAGTCCTTTTATTCCTATGTTCTCTAGTATTTTAATAGGAATGGATGTTGGACTTTATCAAATACTTTTCTGCATATATGGAGATAATTATATTTTTTTGTTAATTTAGTTACTGATATAATCAATTATGCTAATAGTTTTCCTAATAATTACCTAGACTGGCAATCCTGGTGTATATCCTGCTTGGTTATGGTATATTATACTGGGGATAGCTTTCTGTAATCTCTTTGCTAATATTTTATTTATGATTTTTGCATCAATATTCATTAAAGAGATTGGCCTAAAATTTTCTTTCTGTTTTCATCCTACCTAGTTTGGGTATCATCACCATGTTGGTAGTAGTCCTTAGTTCCATGTTTTTTCAAATAATTTATATAGCATTGGAGTTAATTGTCCTTTAAATGTTTGGTAGAATTCACATGTAAATCCATCTGGCCCTGGAGATTTTTTCTTAGGGAGTTGATCAATAGCTTTTTCTACTTCTTTTTTCTAAAATTTGACTAAGTAATATATTTCTCCTTCTGTTATTCTGGGCAATTTATATTTTTAAAGGTATTTCTCCATTTCACTCAGGTTATCAAATTTATTCGCATAAAGTTGGACAAAATTACTTCTAAATATTGTTCTAATTTCCTCTTCATTACTGGAAAGTTCTTCCTTTGCATTTTTGAGACTAACAATTTGATTTTCCTCTTTCCTTTTTCTACTCAAATTAACTACAATTTATCTATTTTGGGGGGGTTATTCCATAAAAACAACTCTTAGTTTTATTTACTAATATAATTTTTACTTTAAATTTTACTAATCTCTCCTTTTATTTTTAGAATTTCAAATTTGGTATTTGATAGAGCGCTTTTAATTTGTTCTCTTTTTTAGCTTTTTTAGTTGCAAGCCTAATTCATTTTTTTGACTATATTAAGATTTTTTTTATTTATTAATACTTTTTATTTGCAAAACATATGTATGGATAATTCCTAAACATTAACCCTTACAAAGCTTTCTGTTACAAATTTTTCCCCCCTACTCTCCACCCCTCCCCTACATGGCAGAATATCCACTACATGATAATTATGTTAGAATACTGAAGAAATTGAATATATGTATAGTTATTGCATCATATTTTTGTGCAGGAGAAATCATATCTGCAACAAAGAATAATCTGATAAAGGAAATACAATACAAACAAACCTCAATAGAGAACATGAGAATGTTATATTGTGGTCCACATTTCACATCCCTCTCTCTGGGTGTATATGGCTTTCTTCACTGAACAATTGAAATTGGTTTGATGCATTTCATTGTTGAAGAGTGTCATGTCCCTTAGAACTGATCCTCATATAGTATTGTTGTTGCCGTGTATAATAATCTCCTGGTTCTGCTCATTTCACTCAGCATCAGTTCATGCAAGTCTCTCCAGGCCTCTCTGAAATCGTCCTGCTGGTCGTTTCTCACAAAGCAATAATATTCCATAACATTAATATACCATACTTTATTCAGCCACTCTCTAATTGATGGGCATCCATTCAGTTTCCAGTTTCTAGCCACTACAAAAAGAGCTGCAGCAAACATTCTTGCACATGTGGGGCCCTTTCCTTCTTTTATGATTTCTTTGAGATATAAGCCCAATAGAAACACTGCTGGGTCAAAGGGTATGCACAGTTTGATAACTTTTTGAGCATAGCTCCAAATTGCTCTCCAGAATGGTTGGATCCATTCACAGCTCCACCAACAATGCATCAGTGTCCCAGTCTTCCCACATCCCCTCCAACATTCATCATTATCTTTTCCTGTCATTTTAGCCAATCTGACAGGTGTGTAGTGGTACCTCAGAGTTGTCTTAATTTGCATTTCTCTGATCAATAGTGATTTGTAGCATCTTTTCATATGATTACAAATAGTTTTAATTTCATCATCTGAAAATTGTCTGTTTATATCCTTTGACCATTTATCAATTGGAGAATGGCTTAGATTCTTTTCTTTTAAAGTTTTTTATTTACAAAACATATGAGTGATTTTTCAACCTTGACCTATGCTAAAACTTTTTCCCCAAGTTTTTCCCTCCTTCCCCCCACCCCCTAGATGACAGGTAATCTAATACATGCTAAATAGGATAAATTATATGACAAATAAAATACATGTATACATATCTACACAGTTATCTTACTGCACAAGAAACATCAGATCTAGAAAGAGAAGAAGAAAAAACAACCTAAAAAGGAAAACAAAATGCATGGAAACATTCACAGAAAGCGTTAAAATGCTGTGTTGTGGTTCACACTCAGTTCCCACAGGCCTCTCTCTAGAAGTATATTACTATCTTCATTGCTGAACAACTGGTTTGAATCACATCATTGTTGAAGAGAACCATGTCCATCAAAATTGATCATCGTATAGTCTTGTTGCTGTGTATAATTTTGTCCTGGTTCTGCTGATTTCATTCAGCATCAGTTCATGCCATTCTCTCCAGTCCTCTCTGAAATCCTCCTGTTGGTCGTTTCTTACAGAACAATAATATTCCATAACATTCATATACCATAATTTATTCAGCCATTCTCCAATTGATGGGCATCCTTTCAATTTCCAGTTTCTTGCCACTACAAAAAGGGCTGCCACAAATATTTTTGCACATGTGGGTCCCTTTCCCTCCTTTAAAATCTCTTTGGGATATAGGCCCAGTAGAAACAGTGCTGGGGCCCTTTCCTTCTTTTATGATTTCTTTGAGATATAAGCCCAATAGAAACACTGCTGGGTCCAAGGGTATGCACAGTTTGATAACTTTTTGAGCATAGCTCCAAATTGCTCTCCAGAATGGTTGGATCCGTTCACAGTTCCACCAACAATGTATCAGTGTCCCAGTTTTTCCACATCCCCTCCAACAGTTATTATTATCATTTCCTGTCATTTTAATGGCTTGAATTCTTAGAAATATGAGACAATTCTCTACATATCTTAGAGATGAGACCTTTATCAAAACCCTTAAATGTAAATATGATTTCCCAATTTGAGGCTTCCCTCCTAATCTTCTCTGCATTAGTTTTGTTTGTACAGAAACTTTTTAACTTAATATAATCAAAATTATCTATCTGGTGTTCAATTAAGAGTTCCAGATCTTCTTTGGACATAAATTTATTCCATCTCCACAGGTCTATCTAACTATCCTATGTTCCTCTCATTTGGTTATAACATCACCCTTTTTGTCTAGATCATGAACCCATTAAATCTTATCTTGGTATGAGGTGTTAGGTGTGGGTCCAGCCTTAATTTCTTCCACACTCGTTTCCAATTTTCCCAGCAGTTTTTGCCGAATACTGAATACTTATCCCAAAAGCTGGCGTCTTTGGGTTTATCAAACACTAAATTGCTAACGTTATTACCTAGCTTGTCCTGATATCCTATCCTATGCCACTGATTGACTGCTCTATTTCTCATCCAGTACCAAATGGTTTTGATGACCGCTGCTTTATAATATAGTTTTAGATCTGGTACAGCAAGGCCACCTTCATCTGTCTTTTTTTTTAATTAAT
>JAJPUD010012811.1:26559-37467 GCA_023553655.1 Myrmecobius fasciatus
TTTTCGGAATCTCAGCATCTGGGGACTGCTCTAGTTTCTCTCTGTAAAAGCTGTCTATGGTGAGAGCTCTCTTCTTACTCATGCTTTTGTGTTGAGGTATCAGTCACCAGCAGGGAATTCTGCAGCAGCAATTTCAATTTGCCCTGGGGCAGTTTGCCGAGTTGACTTCGGGTCTGGGGCTGATCTGGCTAGATCCACACTAGGACCACACTTTCAGCTGCTCTCAATCCACCCTTTATCAAAGGTAGATCTGCCAAAGCACCTGCCTACAAGTAGAGCATAGTGGCCCAAGGGTCTCCCAGATTCTTCCTGGCAGACTACAATCTTTTGGTCCTTCCCAGCCCCGGACTTGCACCCCGGCTGCGCACTGGTGTCTGAGCACTGGGAACTGTGCGATTCCCTGCCCGTCTAAAACTGACCTCAGAAGTTCTTTCAAAGTAGATATTTGATAGAAGTGCATTGTAGTCCAAGTATTTGGTGGCGCCCTCACTCCAGAACCAATTCGGAGGCTCAATTTCTCTTGGTCTGAGGGAAGGTCTCAGGAGCTCACAGAGGATGCTGTCTGCAGTTCGCTATCTTGGCTCCGCCCCCTGCAAGCCTAATTCATTGATCTTCTCTTTTTTATTTTATGCAAGTAGGCATGTAGAAATATAAAATTTCCCCTTATAGCCACTTTGGCTCCATTTCACAAATTTTGTATGTTGTCTCATTATTATCATTAACTTGGATGAAATTATTAAATGTGTCTATGATTTGCTATTTCACCCATTCAGTTTTAGAATGAGATTATATAGCTTTCAATTTTTTTTGGTCTATTATCCCCTGGCCTTTTATACAATGTAATTTTTATTGCATCATGATTAAAAAAAATGACTTTACTATTTTTGTCTTTCTGCATTTGACTTTTGAGGTCTTTATGTCCTAATATATGGTCAATTTTTGTACAGATTCCATGAACTGCTGAGAAGAAAGAGTACTCTTTTCTGTTTCAATTCAATTTTTTCCAAAGATCTTTCATACTTAATTTTTTTGCTTATTCTTTTTATCTCCCTAACTTCTTTCTTATTTATTTTGTGTTTCGATTTATCTAGGTCTGAGAGAACAAGGTTGAGATTTCACCTCCTTCCCTGCCTGATTGAAAAAGACCTTTTCTGGAGATCTTCGAAATTATCTTCTGCTTATAATTTGTTACATTCCCAATATTTGTGGGTTCTCCCAGAACAAATTCTGAGACTGGATTTTCTAATTAATTTGAGGGATGTGGGATGAGGTCAGAAAGAAGTGTGTGTCATCTTCACCATCTTGATTCCCTTCTCTCCCCCCACCCCGGGATTCAAAGTTTTAAAAGCAAATGTAAAAATCATGTTTTACATATAACTGGGGGAAATAAAAATATTAAAACATTAAAATTAATCTCATCTTTGATATTTGCTACACATGGAAAATTGGTCATTCTGGTCCAAGTTTACAAATCTGTAAAATACTGAGATTGGATTAGATAGCTTTTCAGGTCCTTTAAAACTCTAGATCTGATAAATTTGGTAAACAGTCAAGGGTTAAGGATATAATTTCCAAAATTTAGTTCAGAAATTGCTGTCATTTTTTCCTAAATATTTGTTTTAATACAGGAGAAAGATGTTTGATCAACTAGTTAAGCTTAGGCTAAATTGTGTTACTGTAAAAAATCAAGCTGGTCCTAAATCTTCTAAAATGATTCAGCATCTAAAATAATAAAGATTTAGAACCAAAACCCGGTCACTGGTCCTTAGTATATTAATCATTCCACACTACTTTTTAGTGATGAGAGGCAGGATCATGAGGCAGAAAGAACAAATCAAAACAAACTTGTGTTTCTATTTCATATCTGACATTTAGATGATATCTACTTTGGGGAAGGCAATTAATCTTTCTGACCCTCTGTGTCCCAATCTGGAAAACATGGAAGATAATACTACTTTAATACCAACATCACAGGGTTGTTTTGAATAAAATGTCCCCCATACCTTAAAGCACTGGATCCAAGAAATTGAGATATAGCTAGCTGTTGTACTAAGAGGTCGTCAGGAAAAACTGATTTTAAAACACTCCTTAGAATTTAGGATCATATGCAAATAATTTAAAGACTCTATGACTCATTTCTGAT
Organism: Myrmecobius fasciatus; assembly: GCA_023553655.1. NCBI lineage: Eukaryota > Metazoa > Chordata > Mammalia > Dasyuromorphia > Myrmecobiidae > Myrmecobius > Myrmecobius fasciatus. The sequence goes on from JAJPUD010012811.1 coordinate 28,703, forward strand.
AAAATGAAAATCATATTTCAGTACCATAATGCAGCCATAATGGGCTGCAAGATTACTCAATGCATAAGCAATGCACTTAAAGTTGAGGAGTCCTGAGCTCAAATGCAGCCTCAGACACAAGCTCTGGCATTGGATAATTAATTGTACAATTAACTTCTCAGTGCCTCAGTTTCCTAAGCTGTAAAATGTAGATAATTTAGTGCCTACTTCCAAGAGTTGTTGTGAGAATAAATGAGATAATGTATTGCTTAGCATATCCTATACCAGTATATCAAAGTTATTGTTATTAACATTATTATGTTAATCACATGGTGCTTTGAGGTTAAATGAAATAATATTTGAAAAGTGTTATAATATTTAAAGCATTATATAAATATTATTCAGTACATTTGAATTAGTAAAGTGATATTATAAAGTAAAGTGCATTGCAGAGTTTAGAAGGATAAATTAATATGAGATATTTATCAAAACCTGTAAGACCTGTAACTTTCTTTAAAAGCTTTACTTAAAGTGCTCCATAAATGTTAGTTATTATTTTTATTATTGTTCTTATCACTTCTGTAGCTGCTGTTTTTATTGAGATGATTCCCCATCTACAAATGCTTTTTCCCACTCATAAACTGACTTTATTTTAGTTGGAATGAAATGGAAAGCCATAAGTCTGAACATGCAAATTTGAACATTCTCTTTTACTCCTTTAAGATGCATACCTGATATATGCAATATAGGGATTGGATTACATAATCTCTATATTCCCTTGTGGATTGAAAATTTCGTGATTATATATGTCATAATATGTTGTAGATATATCATATATGAAAGCAATTAATAGCATAGATGCTGACTCATCTGGTTGAATATGGCAATGATTTTAATATTTTCTTCCAGGCTAGATAGATAGGTAGATAGATAGATAGATAGATAGATAAGTAGATATCCCCCACTTTATTTCTCAACTTGAACTGACTTAGGGACTCCACAAGATTACATACCAATCAACAATTGCTTTAGTTAATTTACTGTGCTCCTAGCTGTGACACAAGGAGAATCTGAAGCATTTCTAAAATCAGAGGCCATTGCTGAGTATTTCTTTCTTCCCATTTTGCCTGTGGTGTAACTAGGCCTCCTGTGAGTTTTCCATTAAGCATATGGAGATGCCAGTCATCAATTCACAGTATCAATGTTATTGTGTTTTTTTTTTTTGAGTAACAACTAGCTGGTCATTAACTTTCTCAATATGCCCAGTCAGCTTAGATCTATTTGCATACTGAAATAATGGCTTGAAAAGAGTAGAATAAAGAGGGCATGAAGGAAATGATTGCCTTGGAATCAAAATAATGGCCTTACATATTGGGGATCATAAAACCAACTACTTAAGATTCCTAACACAACAATGAAATGACATAAATTTCAGTTCATGCAATCATAAGACTAGAGAACACTTCAAAAATCATCTAGACTATGCATATGACATTAGCAAAAAAATGATCAAAATCAGACAAATTATGGTGGTTTTCATTAATCATCCTTCCAATTGTAAAAGTGCCTTAAAATGTATAGAATTTTCCAAAAGGTATTAAAATAATCAGATAATCAAGTGGATCCAATTTCAATAGCATGAAAATCCCTTTTAATAATGTAGATTTCAACTGTTTCATGCCCGCATATCCTATATGTTACTTGTCAATGTCCTGTCATAAATTCATCAGAATCAGTCCAGCAAAGAAGCTAGGAACTTTCTTAGATTTCCCTTAATGCTGTGTTGAAAGTTGTGGATCACTCAGTCCACTTACCATGGCTAAAGTGGATATCAACAGTTTTTCTTCAGTTCTTTGAAGTTTTGTTCAAATTTCAACTGTTTTAGCCAATCCCACTTACCATATGCCTTTCCATCAATCTTTATGGAATATTCATTTATATTTCTTCAGAAAGTATGTTGCTACATGAATCACAAACTACCTTCTATTTCAGTCCTTTTATATTGGTTGTTCCCCACTTCTATGCCTGCAATGCTCTTCCCCCTAGTCCCTGCTTCCGGGTTTACCTAGTTCCCTCAAGACTTATGTCAAATCCTACTATTTGCAAGATGGCATCCTTGGCCTACCCAGCTACTAATGCATTTTTTTTTGCTGATGCAGTTGGGGTTAAGTGACTTGCCCAGGGTCACGCAACTAGGGAATCTTAAGTATTTGAGACCAGATTTGAACTCAGGTCCTCCTGACCTCAGGGCTGGTACTCTATCCACTGCACCACCTAGCTGCCCCCAACTAAAGCATTTTCTTTTGAATCACCATCTCTCTATTCTGTATGTACTTACTCTATTGATTGAATATATAATGTAAAAAGTCACTATGCAGGTGTGTATATACATAGATAAACAAAGTATGTTTCTATATGTATACATCAATGTGTATATATGTATATATGTTAATTATTCATATAATTCCTCTTAGTACAGGGTTTGGTAGGAAAAAAAGCATTTAACAAATACTGGCTCACTTAGTGAGATTCATACAGTGTGGTAAGAATTGTAAAGGAAAGAGAAGTATCCTTCCCAGAAGGTTCTTAAAGCATCCCTGTTGGTTTATTTAAGAGGGATCTTATAAACTGTTATTTTCTTTCAAAGATAATCAAAGATATCACAATATTGTGGTAAAATAGTGGATGATATGTGATATCTTGACTGGCAAATCAATTGGATTTAAGGGCGACATAATTACATGAAATCATCAGCCTCATTCTCTCTTCCAGAATCATCAAAGTTTCTGGACAAAAGTTCAGAAAACCGGCAATGGCCCAAGTTAAAAAGAGGACCCTTTGTGTCTTTGATGTCTAGTTAAGTCCCAAGCACTTCACAACTTCTACTTCAGATGCCTCCATATACCTTGAAGCAAATTGTTCTAATCTTTCCATTCTTCAGGGGGAAGTTTCACATGCTTGGACTAGACATCCCCCTAACTTAACAAAAGATTTAATACTATTGGTTACCCTCAAGCTAGTTTAGTTCACCTGCCAAGATGGTTTTAGCAGGATGTGACCCCTGCATATCCTACTGTTTCTTGGAGTCACTGGGGAGCTTTGGATGATCAATGCACACCAAAGGTGAATGAACAGTTTTGGTTTTTTTGTTGTTTTTTTTCAGTGCTCAGTAAGCCATCACATCACAGGTTTTACTTCTTCCTTAACTGACTACACACTCTTGTAGATTATAATTTCCAAATACATGTTAAGTATACATAATCTAAAGGGAAAAATTGGTTCTTGCTAGTCAATACTGGATAAGTTGCATGAATTAATTAATTTTTTCTTAGGGATCTTCTCTTTGCAAAGCATAGTACAAAGGTGATGAATAGAAAGAGTGCCAAGTAGATTGCTTAATTTTTTTCATTATGTGGTGATTGATATATGGAGAATACATGGCTATGAGATTAGCATTAGTAACAGAGTTGGAATGACCAGATAGAGTGACAGATTAGATCTTGGTTTAACGAAATGAAGTTAAAGATGATTATAGGTGCTAACTTTTAATTATTGAAATATTGGTGTCAGTAGTTTTATTAACATCAATATGGAGAAAGGTTGAAATATGTAAAGAGACAACCTTTTTTTAGAAAGCCTTCCTTTGTAAAAAAAAAAAAAAAAAACTGAGCAAAAAATAACTTTGAAGGTGTGTGTGTATGTATATTTCTGATATATTGTTTTCTATTTGTATATAAAAAATATTGGGCACACTCAGCATATTCTAATAATTACCATTATAATAAGTAGGTTTTGAAGTACTAGTGATTTTTAATTGAACTTATAATATTTGTTTAGGCTTAAGATACTTTTTTATCTATGGAACATAAGTATTTCTATAACATAGTATGATTAAAAAGAATGATTGCACATTATACAGCAAATCTATTATGTACAACTCTATTTCTTTTAAACGTATAATAAAGTTACTGTTTAAGTTTATTTTTTCTATAATTTTCTTGAACAATAAGAAAATGATATCTAGGTCATATCCCCTGACCTAGATATGGGTACCATTAGACACAAATAGTAGATTGGCATGTGAATGTATGTACACACACACATATATATACATATATAAATATAAATATAAATGTATACATATACACATGCATGTATGAAATTATTCCATACATATACATTCTTATCTATTCTTTCTCTAGGAAAATAGCATCTTATTTCATATGTCATTCCTAGTTTATTTAGGTAGTAATAATAATCAAAATGGCTTATTTGTTAGAGAATTAGAAATCAAAATATTTCCCAAGTATTTGGAAATGGCTGAATTGTGATATAGGATTCTGATGGAATACCACTTTTGTGTAAGAAAGAATGAGCTCAATGATCTTAGAAAATGTTGTAGTCTTGATGAACGAATAAATGTTAGCAAAAATACATATACATAGAAAAATACATATACAAATATATGTATATGTGTGTATATGCATACATTGAAAAAATTATAGATATGATCATAGGAATAGTTATTGAATAGAATTCCTGGAAGAGGGAATTTCCTCCATTAAAGTACTTCTCTGTCTCTTATAAGAGAGTTACCCAGAGCACTTGAGATGTTAAGACATTGACTAAGTCACACAGTCAAATTCGGTCAGACCCAGTACTCGAAATATATTTCCTTGGCTTTTAGGCCTCTTCTGGAACCACAACACCAATTCACCTTAAATATGAGGCTGCTAAATAAATTAATTAATTCAGCCATTTCCTGAAAGCCTTTAAAACCAGAACAAGTGAAGAACCATCTGAGAGAATATTAAAAATCATCATTCTTTTTCTGGGCTCCTACCATAGACAATATTTTAACGTGTTTCTACAAAAATGAGGCATCAAGTTTAAATGGATCTTCATTATAAAAGCTTTGATCTACACAAACTAGTTCTAAACCATCTTGTGGTTTTGAATTTATAATGATAAATACTTCAAAGCAAGTCAATTTTTAAAACAAAAAATCCTCAATGCTTAATCCAAGAAATGTATTTTAGTAGTGGCTTCCTAAAAGTTTTCTCTCATGGAGAGTTAATATAGTGCTATCCATGGAATTCTGAATTTGAAGTCAGGAAAGGTGAATCAAAATTCTATCTTAGCTTACTACTAATACTGTAACTAAAGATAAAATACTTAAACTTGCAGAAACTCGGTTTTTTTAATCTGTCAAATGGGTCAGTGAAATCTGTAGTATCATGACACAGGGTCATGGCAATGAGGATTAAATAAAATAACTTTTGAAGAACAGTATACAGATAAAAATTAATGGTCTTACAAGGGGTACGAACACTACAACTGTTAACATAGTCCAATAACTTCTTTGCAGCTCATAGCCTTAGTTACCTAAATTGTGAAAGACAATGGATAATGACTCGTCCAATATCAAAGAGTTAGCCTGTTTCAATGGTAGGATTTAAAATGAAATATTACTTACTTTAAGGATGTCTCCCTATTCCCTTATAAGAACACTGTCTCTAATATTACTCCTATGTATTCTTATACACGCACATACATACATACACACACACACACACACACAAAATTATATTTTGGTAATTTAAAGGAAGTAATGTGGTTTGAAAGGTAGAGGGCCACTCTTTAATTCAGGAAGATCTGACTTCAAGTTTTGTCTCTGAAAAGCTCTAGAAAGAATTCTGGGAATATGGTGAGAAAATTCCAAGCTCTCCAGATCTTCCCAAGAAGAAAACAAAAGAGCACCTCAGGACAAATACAAAATGGTAAAAATAAACAAGAGTTGGGGTAGAACAATGATCCTCCTGGGACAATCAGATAATACCCAATGAAAGATGCCTGGGCAAAGATTGCGCTCATACAAAGTATTTTTACTTTGCTAGTTTCTGTGAAACAGTAAGGGGTGATCATTGAAGCAACCTGGGTTGGGAAGTAGCCTCAGTCCAAGCCATAGGAATTTTCAACTTCCTGACTGTATGGGGAGTGCAGTGTCTGAGCAGGAAATGATGGAAGGAATAAGGCATCTTTTCCTGATCAGACACTGCTGATAAGTGATGACAAAGTCAGGTTGTACTGCTGAGACATGGTCATTTGTGAAAAGCAATCAGCACAAACTCTATGAGTGCAGAAATGCTGTAGAACAGGGAAAGTTCTGGTTGTGGATGCCTACAGTAGCATGGAATTCTTGGTTTCAGTTCCAGGCTAGAAAAAAGAACTGCAGTAGGACTAACACCAGAGGCACTATTGCCCACATTCCAGGAGTCAAGATCACTTCAATTATCCACTATAAATTAAAAAATAGGCAGAGGAGAAAGAACCCAACCATAGGAAAGATACTATAGGAATGGTGAAGGCTGGTGTTCAGGTTCAGAGAAGGATACTGAAGCAAAAAAAAATCCTCTCACCCCAAAGAATCATGTAAAATGGCCAACTTCCCAAAAGACTATATGAAAGAGCTTTAAAAAACGACTAAAAAGGGGCAGCTAAGTGGCACATATTCCTGAGTTCCAATTTGGTCTCAGACACTTAATACTTTTTGGCTGTGCGACCTGGACAAGTCACTTAACCCCAAAGGCCTCAGGAAAAAAAATATTGAAAAGCAAATGAAAGATAATGTGAAAAAATGTTATGTGTGTGTATATATATATACATATATATATAAGATAATAAAAAAAAGAATGTTAATGAGCTAGACAAGGAGATCCAGGATTTTAAGAAAATGATTTCTTGAAAACTACGTTTTGGCTAAGGAAGGTCAACAACACTATAAAAGACCAAGAAATAACACACACACAAAAAAAAAAATAAACAATGGAAACAAAAAACAGAAATGAATGTGACACATCTCATAAGAATAACAATAGATTTAGAGAACAGATCGAGAAAAGAAAACAAAAATAAGTGAACTACCTGAAAAAGACAATAAAGTAATCTTGAGGCAATAATACAAAAAGAGTACCGAAATTTGCTCTGGAATATTAGAACAGGAGGTAAAAGTAGAAATAGAAAAATAGAAATAGAAGGAAATCTGACAAGGAATACCTACAAGAATTATCAGATCAAAATTCTCAAACCTCTAGGTCAAGGATAATATATTGTGAGCACTAAAGAAAAAACAAAATAAAACACTTCAAATACAGCAGAGCCACAGTTAGAACTACACAAGACCTATCATGGTAAAGCAATGTTGCAATATATCAAAGAGTGAAAGAACTTTATTTGTTAATAAAAAATATCATATCAAGCAAAGTTAAGCATAATCTTGAACAAAAAAGTAAAACAAGTTTTAACAGAATTTTTTTTCTAATTTTCTAATTTCTAATTCTAAATCTAATTTCACTGAACTTAAGTACAAACTGTTTAGGTATCATATGTGGAAATGTTAATCTTATATATCTAAAATTATCATTAATGGTTGAGTAGTTAAAAAGAAACATTGGGTTACAACTGAGGATTATGCAATTCTACAAAGCCAAACAATGTAGGAAAAGATTATTTTTAAGAGTTATTTTGTTACACAAATGAGGTGCAAGAAGTAGAATGGAGACAGATGAATTATATGCAACAAGAAGGCTGGTAGTTCGGGAACTCTACACTCATCAAGAAGAGTTTTAAGAGAGAACAATACCTATATATCTAGAAGCGTATAAAAATCTTCTAAATTTATAATGAAATAAGAGTGGAGATTATATTATAAAGGGGTTATAGAAAATATTTAGATTAATGGGAATGAAATATGATCATATGTTAATGGGAATGGAATAAAAGGGGATGAAAAGGTCAGGGGAAAGGGTAAGAGAGATCCTTTGATGAGGGGTAGGTTAAGTAGTAGTAAGGCAAGATAGTGGGAAGAGGTAAAGTAGAACAGTCAGCAAGGTAGGAAATAAGAGTTACACACAAACATAATAATAATGATCAGTAGAATATATTAGAAAAAAGTAGGGGTAGCAATCTTTGTTCTCAGAAAAATTTAAAGTTAATTTAGGTTTAATCAAAAAAAGAAAATTATCAAAATGATACTATATGTCAACCATATTAATACTGTTTTAGACTATTTGAAATAACCAGACAAGATGGAATTAGAATATAACCATGGCATAGGAAAGGATGAGTTGGTTGAATTAGAAATAATATTGAAAGACTTAAACTTATAAAGGATGATATATTCATCTTTAGAGAAACAGAGCATAAAAAAGCATTAGTATGGCCTTATATAGATAAATGTGAATGTATAAGTGTACATATATGTATGATTATATATATATATATACATCTAAATATGGATTTGTGTGTATACAATCTTAGTGGTAGTCTTCTGAAGGGAGAATTAAGAAAAATGGGAAAAGAGAATTAAGTGAAAAGTGCACTGCAAAAAAGCAGCAAAACTTAAAAAGAAGCAACAAAAAGATGGGCAGCTCTTAATGTGTAGTATTAATTATACAGGCTTTTTTCAAAGTGGAAATTATTTTTTTTATATTTGGAATCATCTTTATGTTCTGTTGTGTACATGATATTTCCCCTTTCTTCTATTTTTATTTAAGTTTAAATAAATATATTAAATAATTTGAAAAAGAAGGGTAATTGCAGATCTGTGTAAACAAATATTGATGAATCACTCATTTTTAATTCTGTAGTCCACGTGGCACTACAAAGAAAGGAAAAGAATTGTGCTTTCTCTCAGAGTTCAAGTTCTAATAATATACTTAATTGTTCAAAGAATTAGAGATTGGTGTATATATATATATATATATATATATATATATATATATATA
>JAJPUD010012812.1:0-47485 GCA_023553655.1 Myrmecobius fasciatus
TGGGGGATCTCAACCTTGCTCTCTCAGAATTGGATAAATCAAACTACAAAATAAACAAGAAAGAAACTAGGGAGATAAACCAATTGTTAGAAAAGTTAGGGATGATAGATCTATGGAGAAAGTTGAATGGAGACAGTAGGGAGTTTACTTTTTTCTCAGCAGTCCATGGAACCTATACAAAAAACTGACCATGTGTTAGGGCATAAAAACCTCAAAATCAAATGCAGAAACGCAGAAATAGTAAATGCATCCTTTTCAGATCATGATGCAATAAAAATCACATGCAATATAAGGCCAGGAGAAAATAAACCAAAAGTTAATTGGAAATTAAATAATCTAATCCTGGGGGGGGGCGGAGCCAAGATGGCGAGCTGCGGACAGCTTTCTCTGTGAACTCCTGGGACATTCCCTCAAACCCAGACAAAGTAAGCCTTCCAACTGGTTTCTAAGTGAGAACACCCCCAAGCATTTGGACTACAACGCACTTCTATCAAAGATCTACCTTGAAAGAACTCCGGAGAAGGTTAGCCTCAGGGGAAATCGGCCGCTGGTCCCGATCAGACTCCAGCCGGGGCGGAAGTCAGGGCTGCGATAGAGGGGCGGATTTTGGGCACCCAGGAAGCCCCTGGGAGAAGCCTGGGCCACTTTGCTCTGCTTGCGGGCAGGTGCTTTGGCAGATCTGCCTTTGGAAAATGGTAGATCGAGAGCAGCTGAAAACGTGGTCCTAGTGCGAATCTAGCCCGACCAGCCTCAGACCGGAAGTCAACTCGGCAAACTGCCCCAGAGCAAATACAAATTGTTGCAGTTTTCTCTGGTTTTGACCAATATACCAACTTTAAATCATGAGCAAGAAGCAGAAGAGAGCTCTCACCATAGACAGCTTTTACAGAGAAAAAATAGAACAGTCCCCAGATCCTGACACTATGAAAACAATCCCAGATGAAGCCACAAAGGCAGACTTAAATTGGTCTCCCTTTCAGAAGGCTTACCTGGATGATTGCATTAAGAATCTCAAAAGAGAGCTGGAAGAAGAATGGGGAAATAAATTGAGATCAGGGCAACAGAAATATCAAAAACTGGAAAATAGGACTGGTAAATTGGAAAAAGAAAACAGTTCACTGAAAAACAAAATTGGTGAATTGGAAAAAATCACCAATTCACTGGAAAATAAAAATGGTGAACTGAAAATCAAAATTGGTGAATTGGAAAAAGACAACAATTCACTGAAAAACAAAATATGTGAATTGGAAAAAGACAACAATTCACTGAAAAATAAAACTGGCAAAATGGAAAAAGAATGCATTGAATCAAGAAATTCAATTGGCCAGCTACAAAAGGAGCTAAAAAAAATAACTGAAGGAAATAATATTTAAAAAAAAATTAAAATTGAACAAATAGAAGTAAATAATCTAATCCTGAAGAATGAATGGGTGAAAGAGCAAATCATAGACACAATCAATAATTTCATCCAGGAGAATGACAATAAGGAGACAACATACCAAAATTTGTGGGATACGGCCAAAGCTGTTATAAGGGGTAATTTTATATCTCTAGATGCTTACTTGCATAAAATAGAGAAAGAAAAGATCAATGAATTGGGCTTATTATTAAAAAAACTAGAAAAAGAACAAATTAAAAACCCTCAATTAAATACCAAATTGGAAATTCTAAAAGTAAAAGGAGAAATTAATAAAATTGAAAATAAGAAAAATATTGAGTTAATAAATAAAACTAAGAGTTGGTTCTATTAAAAATCTAACAAAATAGATAAGCCTTTAGTTAATTTGATAAGAAAAAGGAAAGAGGAAAATCAAATTGTTAGTCTCAAGAATGATAAGGGAGAACTTTCCTCCAATGAAGAGGAAATTAGAGCAATAATTAGGAATTACTTTGCCCAACTTTATGCCAGTAAGTTTGATAATCTAAATGAAATGGAGGAATATCTACAAAAATATAGATTGCCCAGGTTAACAGAAGAGGATATAAATTATTTAAATACCCCCATATCAGAAAAAGAAATAGAACAAGCTATTAACCAACTCCCTAAGAAAAAATCTCCAGGGCCAGATGGATTTACATGTGAATTCTACCAAACATTCAAAGAACAATTAATTCCAATACTACACAAACTATTTGAGAAAATAGGGACAGAAGGTAGACTGCCAGAATCCTTCTATGAGACCGATATGGTGCTGATAGCTAAACCAGGTAGAATGAAAACAGAGAAAGAAAACTATAGACCAATTTCCCTAATGAATATTGATGCAAAAATTTTAAATAAGATATTAGCAATGAGATTACAGAAAGCCATCCCCAGGATAGTACACTATGACCAAGTAGGATTTATACCAGGGATGCAGGGCTGGTTCAATATTAGGAAAACTATCAGCATAATTAATTATATTAATAACCAAACTAACAAAAACCATATGATTATCTCAATAGATGCAGAAAAAGCCTTTGATAAAATCCAACACCCTTTCCTATTAAAAACACTAGAGAGTATAGGAACAAATGGGCTTTTCCTTAAAATGATCAGTAGCATCTATTTAAAACCATCAGCAAGCATCATATGTAATGAAGTCAAACTAGAACCATTCCCAATAAGATCAGGAGTGAAACAAGGCTGCCCACTGTCACCATTACTATTTAATATTGTGTTAGAAATGTTAGCTTTAGCAATAAGAGAAGAAAAAGAGATAAAAGGAATCAGAGTAGGTAATGAAGAAACCAAATTATCACTCTTTGCAGATGACATGATGGTATACTTAGAGAACCCTAGAGACTCAACTAAAAAACTACTAGAAACAATTCACAACTTTAGCAAAGTGGCAGGATTCAAAATTAATCCACATAAATCATCAGCATTTTTATATATTACCAACAAAGTTCAGCAGCAAGAGATACAAAAAGAAATTCCATTCCAAATAGCAGATGATAGGATAAAATATTTGGGAATCTATCTGCCAAGGAAAAGTCAGAAACTATACGAACTAAATTACAAAACACTTTCCACACAAATAAAATCAGACCTAATCAATTGGAAAAATATTAAGTGCTCATGGGTAGGCAGAGCAAACATAATAAAAATGACAATGGTACCCAAACTAATCTACTTATTTAATGCCATACCAATCAAACTCCCAAGAAATTATTTTACAGATCTAGAAAAAATAGTAGCAAAGTTCATTTGTAAGAACAAAAGGTCAAGGATTTCAAGGGGATTAATAAAAAAAAAAGGCAGATGAAGGTGGCCTTGCTGTACCAGATCTAAAACTATATCATAAAGCAGTGGTCATCAAAACCGTTTGGTACTGGCTAAGAAATAGAGCAGTCGATCACTGGCACAGGACAGGATATCAGGACAATCTAGGCAATAACCTTAACAATCTAGTATTCGATAAACCCAAAGACCCCAGTTTTTGGGATAAGCACTCACTATTTGGCAAAAACTGCCGGGAAAATTGGAAACTAGTGTGGAAGAAATTAGGGCTTGACCCATACCTAACCCGACATACCAAGATAAGATCTAAATGGGTTCATGATCTAGATATAAAGAGGAACTTTGTAAGTAAGTTAGAGGAATGTAATATTGTTTATCTCTCAGACCTGTGGAGATGGAATAAATTTATGTCCAAAGAAGACCTGGAACTCCTAACTGAACACCAGATGGATAATTTTGACTATATTAAGTTAAAAAGTTTCTGTACAAACAAAACAAATGCAGACAAGATTAGGAGGGAAGCATCAAATTGGGAAATCATCTTTACATTTCATGGTTCTGATAAAGGTCTCATTTCTAAAATATATAGAGAATTGTCTCATATATATAAGAATTCAATTTTCAGAAGATGAAATTAAAACCATCTCTAGTCATATGAAAAGTTGCTCCAAATCACTATTGATCAGAGAAATGCAAATTAAGACAACTCTGAGGTACCACTACACACCTGTCAGATTGGCTAAAATGACAGGACAAGATAACGATGAATGTTGGCGGGGATGTGGGAAAACTGGGACACTAATACATTGTTGGTGGAACTGTGAACGGATCCAACCATTCTGGAGAGCAATTTGGAGCTATGCTCAAAAAGTTGTCAAACTGTGCATATCCTTTGACCCAGCAGTGTTTCTACTGGGCCTATATCCCAAAGAGATCTTAGAGGAGGGAAAGGGACCCACATGTGCAAGAATGTTTGTGGCAGCCCTTTTTGTAGTGGCTAGAAACTGGAAACTGAAGGGATGCCCATCAATTGGAGAGAGGCTGAATAAATTATGGTATATGAATGTTATGGAATATTATTGTTCTGTAAGAAACGACCAGCAGGACGATTTCAGAGAGGCCTGGAGAGACTTGCATGATCTGATGCTGAGTGAAACGAGAAGAACAAGGAGATCATTATACACAGCAACAACAGTATTACATGATGATCAATTCTGATGGACATGGCTCTCTGCAACAAAGAATTGTCTCAAACCAGTTCCAATTGTTCACTGAAGAAAACCATATACACCCAGAGAGAGGGATATGAAATATGGACCACAACATCTCATTTTCCTGCTCTCTATTGATATTTGCTTGCATTGTGTTGCCTTTCTCTGATTTTCTTTTTTTTCTTGTAGATAGGATTTTTCTTGCATAACTTGTCAAATATTTTAACATTATTAACATGTAGAGGACTTCCTGCCATCTAGGGGAGGGGAGGGGACTGGGTGTAAAATTTGTACTGGAAAGCTTTGTAAAGATCAATGCTGGGGAACTACCCATACATATGTTATACAAATAAAAAGCTTTAATAAAAAAAAAAGCTAAAAAACAAAACAAAACAAAACAAAACAAAAAAACAAAGTCTATTGGGATTGCTTTGAATCACTAAACCACTGAGAAGAACCAAGTCTTTCATAGTTGATCATTGCACAATTTTGCTGTTATTGTGTACAATGTATTCCTGGTTCTGCTTGTTTTTTTCTCAGCATCAGTTCATGTAAATCTTTCTAGGCCTTTCTAAAATCAATTTGTTCATCATTTTTTATAGAACAACAATATTTCATTATCTTCATATACCACAGTTTCTTCAGTCATTCCTCAATTGATGGGTATCTACTTATTTTCCAATTCTTTGCTACCACAAAAAGAACTGCTAAAAATATTTTTGCTTTTGTGGGTCCTTTCGCTCCTTTATGATTTCCTTGGGATACAGACCCAATAATGGCATTGCTGGGTCAAAGGGTATGCCCAGTTGTATAGTCCTTTGGGCATAGTTCCAAATTGCTCTCCAGAATGTTTGGATCATTTCACAGCACTAATACATTAATGTCCCAGTTTTCCCATAACCCCTTGAACATTTATCATTATCTTTTCTATCATCTTAGGCAATCTGAAAGGTGTAAGATCGTACCTCAGTTATTTTAATTTGTATTTCCCTAATCAATAGTAATTTAGAGTGTTTTTATGTGACCATAAATATTTTTAATTTTATCATCTGAAAATTGTTCCTATCCTTTGACCAGACCATTTATCAATTGGGGAATGATTTGTATTCTTATCAATTTGACACAGTTCTTTATATAGTTTAGAAATGAGACCTTTATCAGAAATAATGGTTGTATAGATTTTTTTCCCTAGCTTTGTACTTCCCTTTTAATATTGTTTATTGGTTCTGTCTGTACAATTTTTTTTTTTAACTTAATGTAATCAAAGTTGTCCATTTTGCCTTTCATAATGTTTGCTAGTTCTTCTTTGGTCATAAATTCTTCCCTTCTCCAAAGATCTGATTGGTAAATAATCCCTTTCTCCCCCTGTTTGTTTATGGGATCATTCTTTATGCTTTTTCTTATTCCTAAATGTCAGAGGCATCTTTCTCTAAAGCACAGCTTCTTAAACTGTGGATCTTGATTCCATGTGGGGCAGCATAACTGAATGTGGGTGTCACAAAATTATGATTTATCAGCAGTAAATGTTTCATTTGTATACATATTTTATTAATCTATATACCCAGAGTCACATAAAAATTTCTCAGGTAAAAATGGGTCAGTGGAAAAAGTTTAAATTCTGCTCTTAAGTACCTGGAATTTATTCTGTATTTGCTTATATGTTGTTTCCTCTACTATAAGAGAAACCTGAGAACATGGATTGTATTATTTTAGTTTTTGTATCCCCAGGGTCTACCACAATGCCTAGAATATATTAGGAACTTAATAAATGTTTATTTATTGATTAATTGATGACTAAGGTCATATAATTATTATTCAAATCTGCCAAGACTTAAATCTAGTAAGGAAATTGCTTTTAAATTGGGATTACAATGGAATCATGAAGTTTATAGAAAACAGAGGTTACCCAGAAGTGAGGAAAATATAAAACACTCCCTGAACCTTCAAAATACTCTGTAGCAAATGCTAACTGGAATGTACCCAGAGGGATACTAATAACGTTTAAAAACCGACTCTCCAGAGAGGAGAAAAATGTGAGCATAATATGCTTTAAACTTTAATCTGCATTAATAATTTCTCTCTCCATTATTAATTCTAGATTATATACAAAACAATAAACAAAGCTTGATTTGTAATGCCTGCTAATTTCTGGGATTTGAATAATCATACCACACTGAAAATTTAACAAGTGGCCAGTCTGAGCTGGTTCTGGCACACCCTGAATACAACTCTGGGTTCCTCAGTGGAGTAGGAAAGTGACATAGGCCACTGGAATGATGACCCATAGAAGAAGAAAATAAATTCTAGGTCACAATTCTTTTGTATACAGTTCATTTGCCATTGACATTCATATGCATCATCTAAAATGCATGTTGATATAAGAAGACACTGAGATAAGCATTACTTCTTAGTCCTTGCCTCTTCCAGGAACAAGCTTCTGCTTAGTCCTCTGACATTTTCTGGGTACATCTAAACACATGGACCCAGCAGTCTGCTTGTCCAGGAGGAACCATAAAAACAACTCAGAGAGCAAAGAGCTTTTGTCCAGGATTAGATAAAGTAACTATGACTATCACTGTTCAGAGAGTAAATGACCTATGTGGAAGGGAATTCATATTCAGAAATCCAGAGCCTTAATAAGTCAAAACCACTAGGGGGCTTGCCCTAGAAAGTTTATTCCCATCACAGAACCATTCAAGATCCTAAACCTTTGAGCTGTAGACCAGAAATAAGCCTAGTGCTCTTAGGCTTTAGTTGTGTAAGTTGTGGTCCAACCATGTACAAGGTATTTTTTTTTTTTTTACCTTTAGACATTGGGTGTTGAGTCAGCGGGACTTGAACACCAGTTATTTACTGACTCAAATACACAGAACTTTCTGCCACTTTCACCTACTTTTTCTATCTTTCTCTACACTCTAGTGTTTGGACGAATCTATAGTGGAAGCCATCGCCACTATTCCAACACTGGCACACTGTTCAGTCACCAAGAGGACTCTAGAATGTAGGGCCCTCGATTCATTTTTTCTTCTAAATCTCTAACAAACCTTTCGTTCCTTTTCCCAGTTAGCTGACATAGATTGTTAGCATCTACTTATATGAAAATCCTGTTGCAGTAGATAGAGTACCAGATCTGGAGGGAGGAAGAAATGAGTTCATATTCAGCCTTAGATTCTTACTATCTATGTGTCTGCCTGTAGTTCCTCAACTGTAAAATGGGAATAATAATAGCATCTATCTTCTTGGGTTGTTGTGAGGTATAAAGTCCTTAGCCCAATGCCTAGAACTTAGTAGATATTTAATAAATGTTTCCTACCTTCCTTCTTCCTTCCCTTCCTTCCTCCCTCCCTCCCTTCCTCCCTCCCTCCCTCCCTTCCTCCCTCCCTTCCTTCCTCCCTTCCTTCCTCCCTTCCTTCCTTCCTTCCTTCCTTCCTTCCTTCCTTCCTTCCTTCCTTCCTTCCTTCCTTCCTTCCTTCCTTCCTTCCTTCCTTTCTTTATTCCATTCCTCCCTACTTTCCTCCTTTACTCTCATCTTTGCTCCCCTGCAGGGCAAATTCTCCTTTCCAATCTCATTCTGTGGAAAGCTCTGGAATCTTTGTTCTATTGATAACAAGTTCCTCTTCAGCCTAGATCTTCTGGTGTCACATTCTATTTTTAGCAAGAATGAAAACCAGGTTTTCTTTAGAAGATATTGCATTCCAGGACATTCTCTTTGCTAGTGGATTCTCTTTCTCTTATGCACCACAACACAACAAGCCCAGTGTAATTTTCCTGCTGTTAGCCTTTGTAGTGATTGCCCCTCATTCTAAGAATATTCTGCTCCCTCACCTTTACCTCTTAGTTCCTCTGACTTCATTTAAGACTTAGATCAAATCTCACTTCTGCAAAAGGCCTTTTCCAGTCCTACAAGCTATTAATGTCTAATCCTTTGAGATAACCTTTAATTTATTCTTTACGTATCTTGTATATACCTAGTTAGTTACATGTTATTTCCCTGATTAGAATGACCTATTCATTCTAGAAAGCAATTTGGAGGTATACCTGAAGGGCTATTATTAAACTGTGCATTACTTTTGACCCAATGATACCAGTGCTAGAACTATACCTGAAAGAGACTTTTTTAGAGAGAAGCAAATGAATTATATGTACAAAAGCATTTATAGGAATTCTTTGTGATAGCAAAGAATTAGAATCTAATTCTGGTGTCCATCAAGGGAAGTGGCTGAATAAATAATGATATATAAATGTGATAGAATAGTCTTGTGTTATAAGAAATGATGAAGGGGATGGTTTCAGAAAAAAACTGGGAAGATTTGGATGAAACTAACACTATGAAGTGAGCAAAACCACAGAACCATTTACACAATAACAGCAATATTTTAAAGATAGTCGACTCTGAAAGACTTGATAATACTGACTTAGAGTGTAATTTGAAAAAAAACTTTTCTCTCCTCTTCTTCCCTTCTCCTTTATCTTGCCTTTTTTTGGAACTGAAAATAAAATAAAATTGAATACTTAGGGGGAGAAAAGAATATAAGCTCCTAAAGGGTAGGGACTAATTTTGATGTCTATTGGAAAAATAATGCTTCGCACAGTGAACATACATACATACAGTGAACACTTAATAAATGCTTGCTGACAGATTGAATGGTTCTTTTCTGTTGCCTAAAAATCTGAGCAGCTCTCTACCATCTTTAAACAAATAAGAAACCAACTTCATTTTCCCTCCTTATTATCCTTATCATAGAATCTCACTCTCAGTACACTTATTTAAATTCATACCTAATGTTAACTCTTCTCACCACATATTAGATGAAGAATCATAAAAACTTTTCCAGAAATACACCAATAAGGGTCACCCAAAATTTTCTAAGGAAACACATTCCACTTTGGGTAAGATATTTTTAGTAGGATGCTTGTTCTACCCATCAAACCTATTTCTGTCCTCTCATGTCAAGCAAAACAATTCTAATTTTTCTTCCATATGATCTTGCTTTAATAATGGATGTCATTTATTAGGTATGACGTTTTTACTTCTATTGGCTAAGCTTCCCCAAATTTTTCAATTGATTCTCACATTGTTGTCATTTTTCTTCCCTTTTGAAGAGGATCAATGACATCAGGAGGGTGAAGTCTTGACTTGCAAGTGAATTGGATTTAAATGAGGCAGAGCTGTGCAAAATCATCAGCCACACTCTATCTCCCAGAATCATTTGAATCCAGTGACAAGACAATGGCAGGACAACTGGAGATGACCCCCGATGCAGTGTGAGATATTCACATTAGATGAACTTGAAATTCACTATTGAGGTTGCCTTTTCTGGCCTTTTTCTCAATTTATTAATGATCTTCCCCAAAATGGCCCCTAGAACTGAATGCAATTCTTTAGATAGTTTATCCAAGGAAGAGTAGTGCATTCAATCAAAACACATTTGACTGAAATATTTATTTCTTGCCAGACAGCATGGTAAGACCTGGGTAAAAGAGAGTGCCTGCCCTCAGAGAACTTAAAAGGTAATATAGTCGGTACTTCTATAGATGCCTTTTTTGGGGGGAGAGAAGATTGTTGCTTCATTGAGTTTGCAGTTCATAAAATCATTAGCTCTTTTTTTTTTCTGATGAATTGCTACTATACCATGCCCATCCTCATAAATGCTTATGAACTTGAATTTTTGAATCCAAATTTATCTTTACATTTATCCCCATAATATTTTATCATCTTAAATTCAACTTAATATTCTAGACTGGCAATTTTTTTTTATGTTGCCATCCAATATGCCATCTATGTTCAGAGCCTTGTATCATCTTTAGATTTAATAAGAATTGGTTCAGTTATCTCCACATTATCATTGCCATTTTTCATCCTATTTTTCTCAACAAAGCTTTAAAAAGTGTACCTTTACTTTTGGCAGTACTCATTCCTTTCTTTTTTCTTTATTAACTTTCTCTGGCCTTATGGTCTTTACCTCTAGATCTGTTACTATTTGTCAGACTATAGCAACTTATTCAGATTCTTAGTTCTAGCCTAGACAACCTTCTCATTCACATTTTGGTAGGTCAAAGAGGTCATAAATTTAGAGTTGTAAGGGCAATTAGTGGATATCTAGGCACTAACTTTCTCATTTTACAGATAAGATAAAAGAGCAGATAAGGTAATATCCAGAAAGATGAAGTTACTAATGCAAAGTCATAAAGGTAGTTTCAGATATGGGAGTTGAATACAGAATCTCTAGCCTCAAATTCAGTGTTCTTATTATTTGGTCAAAGTATAGAGAAAGATAAGATTATAAATGATTTTGAAATATATATATATATATATATATATGTGTGTGTGTGTATGTATAATAACTAATGATCTGAATAATCAGATTTACTGATAAATTTGTCAAACTGAGAATATAACCAGAATGAGATTTTTTTAAAAGTTATTATGGTATGGACACTCCTATCTCAGAAATGACTGTCAAGTATACCAGATTGCTTCTAAAGTCACTTTAAACTGATTTAGAAATATGACAACAGGAAAGTGAGTTGCTATTACCTCTAAACAACTTGTCAGCCACAGAAACATAAACAGTTCAGGAATACATCTATGTTGCCAAAAGCATAAACTCTGATTTAGAATTTGGATAGTAATAGAATTTTTATATTTAACAAATTGTTCTAGCCAGGAAATAGATAGGTAAGGCAAGGACATTTCCTGCAACTCCTCTCCCCTACCCCATACCATCTGCTTTGACATTACACAAAAATAAAGAACTCAAGATCCACCTCAATATCTAACTCTTCCTAAAGTGTTCCTTGATTAAGCTCTTATCTTCATATAATCAAGTTGGGAAGAAAAGATGTATAAATGGCCTATAAAGAAGGGCTATCCTATCTCTTTTTCTTATTGTAGAACGATAACAGAAACAACAGGAATTTGTATAGCATTTAGTATACATTATCTCATTTCAAACTAACAATTCTGTGAGTAGGCATTGTCCCCATTTTGCAAATGAGAAAACAAGTTCTGAGAGTTTAAGAGATTCTTCTTCCCCCCACTCCCATTCATACAATATGTAGCTAAAGCAGAATTTGAACTTGGAATGTCTTGACCTCAAAGACCAGCCCCATTTTTATTATCCAATTTTTTTTTTTGATCATACACTTCTTTTGGCACAAAAGAAAAAAAAAGAGCACATATTCCCAATATATGTACATTTACTTATGAATTGCATACATATCTTGTCACACTAGTAATCACATACATTAAATATACAAAATAGACATTAATAAGGGGAGGTAACAATAAATATTATTTGATTTTATAGTTGTTAGGGAACTGCTGAAGTATGGGAGCGTCATGGTCAGATTTATACTTTAGGAAAATCACTTTGGCAATTCTGGGAAGGGGTGGATTGGAGTTGGGAAGAGAGGATGGCAAAGACAGGGGAAGCCAAATTGAAGTCTATTACAAGACTCAAAGCAAGATGTGATGGGAACCTTAACCAGTGTGACATCTTTGTGATTAGAGAGAAAGGAACACATGGGAGAGATGTTGTAAAAGTAATAACTGTAAGATGTGATAACTGCATAGGGGTAGGAGTAAAGGGTCAAGTGAATATATAAATGACAGATTATTCAGCTTCTATTTTGGTCCAATTATTGTGCTAAGAACATCTAAGTACAAAAACAAGACTATGCCTGCCCTAAACACTCTTACATCCTAAAAGGAAGAGAAAGTGAAGTTGGAGAAGTGGGGAAAATGAGCATTTATTAAGGTCTTTCTGTGTGTCCGGCACCATGCTAAGTACTTTTACAAATTTGATTCTCACAGTTATCTGTGAGATAGATGCTATTATTATTCTGATTTTACAATTGAGAAATTGAGGTAGACAGTTTAATTGATTTACCCAGGGTCACATTGATGATAAGTGTAGATTTGAACTTAGATCTTTCTATTCCAAGTGTAGTATTCTATCTACTGTGATACCTAGTTGCCAGGGAAGGATATTTTGTTCTGAAAAGTCACAGGAATGTGAGTGGAACATTAGGACAGTCCATGGACAGGTCTTTTCTAGAGGCAATAGTAGTATTTATGTAATTACAATTCTTAGAATAAGAGATAAAAAGAGGAGAGGTGGAAGAAGTTATTCTTGTGACAGCAGAATGAAAAATGACTGATGGGAAGAAGAGGATGCATGAGTCCAGGAAGTTCAGAGTTAAGTGTCTTAGCACTTCATGGGTATGATCTCTTGACATTTGGTTTGGGGAATGGAATAATAACCCCAGCAGAAAAATTCTTTTCTTTCCCAGTGAAGGGAAAGAAAAGAATTTATGGTTTCAGGGAGTTCAGAGCTGAATGAAATTGAGGAATTGGAGATATCACTGAGTTGTTATCTGTGTGATTAGGACAGTGGTTCCCTTAGTGATTGGAGAATTCAAAAAAGGAATGTGTTTAGAGAAAAAAAATAAAGTAATAAGATGTACAATGCATATTGCAAATCATCCCTGCCTGTCTACTCTTGCAACCCTCATTCTGTCCCAAACAAAATTGGAAAAGGAAGAGGGAGACTTTTGCCTGTGTGTTACTGTCCTAGAGCATAGAATCAACCCATGGGTGCCTGCTACGGATTTGAGGGGTGTGTGTGTGTGTGTGTGTGTGAATTTTACCAACAGTATTTGTACAATGACTATTCTGAGTACTAGAATAGAATTTAGGTTATGGTCAGGGCAAAAGAAAGGGAGAAATTGTGAGTTTTCACAGCCATGTGAGAGAAAAGGGGAAATATGATTGTATTAGAAACATGCCTTCACATTAGCTAAGAGAGAGGGTGGAGTATTATTTTCCTTTCTACTTTCTTGAAGGATGATTATATGTACCTTGAAGAAAAGTGAAGCTCCCATTATGGAGACTTGTTCTACATCATGCTATACTTGTCTCTAATAAGCCCTCCATAAATATGTGTTAACTAAATGGAAGGGAAAAGGCTGCAAGTAAAAAGACCTAGAAGCCGTAAGAGTTTTACATTTTCTGATATTAGTTCCTTCCTTTGTAGCTTTAACAATTTTATATATATATACCAAGTAGATAACAAAATAGTAATATGATTGAATCCAAGGACTCTAAGCAAGCATTCCAGAATGAACTCTACTCTCTTTTACTATTTTTTGAAGTCGATGGAGAGCACTACTAAAAGTGGTCCCTCCTCTTCATGTGGTCCAAGCAATGCCTGCTTAGGCAGTATTTGTGCCTATCAAAATTATAAAGAGAGTTAAAAATCATAGCACTTAGAGGCTAGTATAAAAAACAACAACAAAAAAAAAAGAAAAGATGTACATATTAAGTGGAGAAATACACGTTCTACTAACCAATTGCATTCTGTTCATTCAAATCTCCCCATCTCCGGCTTCAAGATGAGCATTCATCTTGACTAAGGTCTGGGCACATAGTCTGTCACCTACCTACAGCTGATATATTAATTCATAAAAAAGATAAAAAAGCTACCATTCTTATAAGATAAGACATTACAATCTTTTTGTCTGATAAAGTGGAAGTGCATGCTTATAAAAAAGCTAGTTCTTCTATTCCAGTGTGAAAAGATTCTTTTTTGTTTGCTTTTACCCCCAAAACCTATATGCCTTTGATTCATATCCTATTGCAAAGTATGCCTTCACATGTAATCTAAACCACCGTTAACATTTAAAAGGGCTTTTTCCCCAAGTCATTAGCAGCTCCCAATATCACTTAAGATGTCTGAATTATTGTTTATTATGAGGCACTTGAAATGCAAATCACTTATGCAAAATTCTGCAGCTCTTGGGACAAAATCCAGATTGCCTATCACTATATGAACAAAACAGTGAGACTTTACAGCACTCCCCACCCCCATCCTCTTCAAAAAAAAGACCCCCAAAACATACAAAGCTAGTATACCTCTAAAAAAAGCCAAGCTTCATTCCTTGGCATTTTAAATATGTTATATTTCATTTATGATGAAATAGGACTTATTTCAAGCCATCTAACTTTATATCAATTCCTCCTAAAAATCACTTCTCCCTTCACTTTTAAAAGGTTTACCAAACTTGCAAAACTATGACAAAATTCCACAAAATTGGAAAGAAATTGAAAACTGTGATAGACTTTAACAAAATATGACATCAATCTTTCCTCAGAGAGAGAACATAATCACACATGGCATTAGAAATCATACTGGAAGTTCATCTTTTGTAACTAAAGAATGTTGGTAAATAATAGAAAAGCACTTAAGTCAAAAGTCCAGATATACATTCATAATTCCAAATAAGGACTTCTGCCTTTCTGACTTGGCATTTCTTCTATAACACATGCACAATTGAATGACATTTTGTATTCTCTCTGAAAATCTGAAATCTGCTATCCTGTAATTGTTTGCCTTGTTCTTGCATACATTTGGCATCAGGTAAGATAGCTTTGTAGATAGCTAAAAACAGACTCTTTAGATGTCTATGATTCCCCTCACTCAAATGCACATGTAAAGATGGGGAAATTGAGTTGTGGTATAGAACAGGTCATGATATTAGTATTTGGTTGAAATCCAGTAGAAAATAATTAGTGTTCTCTTATTTGTAAGTCCTTTAGGGATAGTGAAAAGAACACTGGTCAAAAGTGAGGAGATTTGTGTTGTAGATCTGACTCCTGCTAACTTTGCGTCCTTAAGAAGAAAATATTTCACTTCTCTGAGGCTCAGTTTTCTAAAACGAGTAAGCACAGATGACTGTTGATATCTACTTCAGCACTAAGATACTATGTCCTCGTTAAATTACTGTAAATATTCATTTTAAAATGTTTTGTCTCTTTTTTTGATGAGGGTAAAGGGCATTTGAAACCATTTTAACAACTGGACCAGCAGGTACTTGGCTACCATAAATAGAAGAAATCTATCTGGTCCAAACTCCTCATTTACAGATGAGGAATTTGAAGCATCTGGTTCCTTGGAGGATACTTAAGTTCATATTCTTTTGTAAACAGTTACTTGATGCATGAGCTTAGGCAAGTCACTTTCTCTTTGCCTCAGTTTGCTCATTTATAAAAAAAGAGGGGCTTGGACTAAGCGACAAGATCCCTGATAGATCTAAATCTAGGTTTTTAAAATGAAAAATAGTAAAATGCTATCGATTCATATAGGCGGGGAGATAGGAAACCAGGGATAGACTTTCACCCACCAAGCATCTCACTCAATAGAAATATCTCTGACATCTTAGCCATCTGTTTATATCCTTAGTTGTCAACTTAAAGTGTATACTAAAGAAATAGTCATGAAGCAAATAATAAAGAAAATCTGCAAAAAATGTTTTCATGATGACTATTTGTTCAAAACATTACTAAATGCCATAGAATCCAAAACTTCCCTTCCCATCTTTGCATAGGCCAATATTACTCCAGCAATTGCTAAGGAGAAGCTTAGGAATTGAGTCATAGCTATTATGACATGACATCATTAAACCAGTTTGGAGAATTGGTCTCAAATTTTGCCCGTGATGTTCATGAAAGAGCAATGCCATTACTAAGCATAACAAGAGTTAGCATGACAACGTTGCCCATAATAAACCTAGAGATCATCAAAACTTTCACAACAATTGCAAAGTGAAATAATCTTCACTTCTTAACGCATTAGGCAAGTATTATTTTTCACACTACTCCTTTAAGAAATTTTAACTGTTTATAGAGCTTTTTCCCCCATAAGTAGGTACTGGCCCAATAGGATTCTTCAGAATAGTACTAAAGTAACTTCTGGCTGGGACTAAAAGTACTATTCTAATTGGGTCTTCATATACTATTTCACAATTTGAACCTGACATATTAAGAGTTTAGAATGACACACTGACTTTATTCATAGGGAATTATTTTAGTGTATCTCTATTATTACACATGTGACTTGTATGACCAAGATTTGGAAGAGGGATCATAGTGTTACCAATATTGATGTAAATACCTAAATATAGAGACTTGGATATTTACAAGGCAGCGTTGTAGAGAGTGAATTTTGTCTGGATTGGTGGGAAGAAATATAGAAAGATAATTTTCATACAGCTCATTAAATTCAAAACTAAAAAATCCAAAATAAAGCAGAGTCAATTAATTTGGATAGTCTAAAAAGAGAATCAGTTAAGCGTCAATACAAAATGCACAAAGAACATAAATAACATACATTTAAAATAATTCTTCAGTAAATTCCTGTTTTGTAAAGTGAAGAATTTTATCTGTATGAACAATTAACCAATATCACACTTGCTCTATGAAAGACTAAGTTGTTATATGTTGCATTTTTCTGAAGCATGGATACACCTTCATTTTTTTCCCATTGGATCTCCCCTGAGCACTTAGGACTTGATCCAGTTGGTAAGTCAAAGCAAATTCCAAAGTTAAATCATGAGGCTTTCAGGAATGGACAGTTGAGAAAGTTTCCTATTCTGAGAAATATTCTATTAAAGGCCAACTCATGATTCTTTTCACATGGCTAGCATAAATCAATACAATGGAATGCGGGTATATTTCTATACATTTGCAAACATAACATTGACTCAAAAGTCTTAGAAATTTATGTTTAAAAGCTTTAATGCTCTTCAAGTGTAATTTCAAAAGAAAAAGATGTTAGCAAAACAAAAATAAAATCATGGCTATTTAGGTAAAGTAAAAAAGAAGTAAAAGACTAAAACATTTTTTTAAAAAAGTACTAATAAAATGCTTTAACAGTCAGTCCTTTTCAAGGTTACATCATCTGAATGAGAGTAAGATGCTTAAGGCCTATTTTTCCATTTCCAAAATTAGGGGTATCCAGAGTCTGTCTATTCCTTGGATGGTAGGAGCCCCATGATCAAGTTGCACTGTCTGCCCCACCCCATTACATTTTATATAGGTGAAGTCATATTAGACTGAATACTAAGCATAGATTCAAAGGCAAAAAGGCTTTGTAATTGGACTGTCTGGCTCCACTGCTTCCCCTATCTCTTTAACCCTTTGTAGTTGAAGAGACAGTGTGATTATAGTTAAAAAAAAAAAAAAAGACAAGAGAGGTAGTGATTCATTTTGCGTTTTGTACTTTCAACACCTAACAGGGTGACTAGTACATAGTAGGTGTTTAATAAATTATCATCGACTTTTGAATGATATAGAATCTTGAAAACTGTGTTCATAATCCAGTTCTGACACCTTGTACATAAGCAAGTTATTTAATCTTCTTGCATCTGTTTCCTCAAAAAAAAAGTATAATAATATCTGAACTTTCACTTCCCAGCCATCTCCAAACTATGCCACCTGCTTTCTTGCCATCATCCTCATCTTCTCCCAATGGAAATTTGAATTCTTTCCCTTAAAGGTGTACTTTCATCTTATTTTGCCTAGATTTTGACTTCTATCTTGTTAGCTCAAAATCATAACCTCCCCCCATATACTTTTTAGCTCCCTTGAAAGTGCTGTTTCCCCAAGTAGAATATAAAATCCTTAAAGGCAAGTTTCATTTGCTTATATTTTCATCCTAAATGCACTTGAAAATTCCTCTGTTTACTTAATTCCTGGTTTAATACCTACTTTTGACTATTCCCTGAGATGCATTCTGAATCTCTTCTCTGTTTAGACCTATGGTTCTCACCCAACCTTGCCAGTCTACATAACTGGCTACATTACCCATAGCTTCTTATCCCCCAGTTTTTGTTGTTGTTGTGGTTTTGTTTTCTTTTTCTGTTTTTTTTTTCTTTTGTTTTGCTGAGATAATTGAGGTTAAGACACTTGCCTGGTGTCACATAGCTATGAAGTGTTAAGTGTCTGAGGTCATATTTGAACTCGGGTCCTCCTGACTTCAGTGCTGGTGCTCTATCCACTGTGCCATCTAGTCTCTACATAAACTGGAATTTCTGAATTTCTGATTTTCATTTATCTGGTCCATTCTACTACCATTCCAGAACCATTTATAATGATTTGATTCTCTATATGTCTCTGTCTCTGTCTCTGTCTCTTTCACACACACACACACACACACACACACACACACACACACACACACCTTGAATTATATTTTTGAAAGGCCATCTACTTTGTTTTGGTGTTGTTGGAGAGATTTGAGAGCTGACTAATAAACAATGTCTGTATATATAATATAAAAACCCCATTATGGTATGCTGCATTGATTTCAAAGGAGCTGAATATGCACATTTCAGCATTGTCCATCAACTAGAGAAGTTCACAATGGCCAAATGAAACCCATTATACTTGCAAATATTTCATTTTTCCAATCAGAACATATGATGGAGTCTGTATTCGATATTGGCAAATCAGCAGTAAAATAGGTAACATTCCAATGACACCCAGATAGCAGAGTTACCTCCTTCTTTCTATCCTATACCTACATTCCACAATCATTTACCACATTGTGCAAATACATGACTCTCAGTTGATCTGGAATCCCTTAAATGTGGGACTTTATAAAATTTCCTTCATAGCCAATCATTGCTTTATGTTGCTCCAAATTTCCTAAGAAAAATGCATATTTATTTTGATCCTGAAACTCTAGCTAAGCAAAACATTTTCTGGGAGAGTGGGAAAGTATAGAAAGTTGAATTATAATTCTGCTTCGAAATAATATTCAGTTGTTTTCAATCTCAAAGAAAACCATTGGGGTTTAAGGTGGTCACTGTTTTCACTTTTTCATGTTATTTGATGTGATCATACTATAAATCTCTCTCTGATTCACCTCCCTGAGCTCAATCAGTGTTTACAGGGTTTTTTTCCTTATTAATGTATAGAAATATGCCCACATTCCAATGTACTGATTTATGCTAGCATGTAAAAAGAATCATGAATTGGCCTTTAATAGAATATTTCTCAGAATAGGAAACCTTCTCAACTGTCCATTCCTGAAAGACTCATGATTTAACTTTGGAATTTGCTTTGACTTACTAACTGGATCAAGTCCTAAGTGCTCAGGGGAGACTCCAATGGGAAAACAAAGAAGGTGTACCCATGCTTCAGAAAAATGCAACATATAACAACTTAGTCTTTCATAGAGCAAGTGTGGTATTGGTTAATTGTTCACACAGATAAAATTCTTCACTTTACAAAACAGGAATTTACTGAAAAATTATTTTAAATTATGGATATTTCCAACATACTTTGAATATTATCCTGCTTGCAAAATTTTGGTTTAGACAAATTTCAGGAAAAGTTCTGTTGATATAGGTGTACTTCTATTCCATAATAGTTCTTTGATTCATTAGAATGTAATATTTTTATTGAAAAATGAATACGTACATTAAATGTACATTAAAACCATCCACAGAAATGCCATTTTATACCAGTATACTTGAATCACATCTTTGACATTTTCTCAGATGATTTCTTTTTTCAACTCCAATATGTTTTCTGCAAAAGGTTAATTATTTCTTCTTAAAATAAAGTTGAGTTCACAGGAGTCTAACCCACTGTGTGGGCTATATGAGACAATCTATATGATAAACAACTGTACTCTATAGAAAATGAAGCACATAAGCCATAGCATCATCAAGTTAGCTCTAAAAATGACCTAAAAGCTCATCTAGAGCTGATCTAACCCAACTACCTCATTTAATAGATGAAAATTTTCTAGATGAAGTTCAGAAAGTTTAAGTGATTTACCGGTAACTAGATTCAGAATTTGGACCTAGATCTATTGAATCTAAATCCATGAATAAGAGATATTAAAGCTTAGGAGATCAGTCAATGCAGGTGTCCAGAGTTACTGCATACTTGCCTGTATGAATTGGCTCTAGTACCTTTGGTTTGAGTCAGAGAATTTGAGATTTGGAAAGCATTTCAGAAACCACAGAACCAAATTCATACACAAAAGGGTTGCTTATTATTATATACTCAAAACTCCTCTCCAACTTCTGCTTGAAGGGCATCAAAGAGGGAGAACTTATAACCTCCTGAGACACCCCATTCCACTTTTGGACAGCTTTCATTGTTAGTACATTTCTCCTGACATCAAACCTAAATTCCCTTCTTTGTAATTTCCACACATCATTCTTTGTTCTAATATGTGGGCCAAATAGAACAAGTATAATTATTCCCAGTTGTGACAGCCATACAAATACTTGAAGACAGCTATCATGTTCCCCTGAGCCTTCAAATTGCTCATGTACCATTTCTGCTTCTTGAGAACTATTTGCTTGACAGAGAACTAGTTATCATTTCATTAGCATCTCCAGAATAAAGTTTATATTGAATTCAACTTCCAGATAAATGTAGTATGTATATATATATATATATATATATATATATATATGTATGTGTACGTGTGTGTGTGTGTGTGTGAGAGAGAGAGAGAGAGAGAGAGAGAGAGAAAGAGAGAGAGAGAGAGAAAGAGAGAGAGAGAGAGAAACACAGAGAGAAAGAGACAGAGAGACAGAGAAATAGAAAGGGAGAGATAGGGTGACAAGAAGAGATAAGGAATTACAGAGGGAGACAACATAAAGACTTAAACTTTTAAAAAATATGCCTTATATAGTTAGTAGGGCTACCTTTGATAAGTCCTATCAAATTATAAAAATTGTAAAAGCCAGATGAATGAGGATGTAAAGGTCATAAGATATACAATTTCTTTTTTATTATTATTATTTATTAATACTTTTTATTTGCAAAACGTATGTATGGGTAATTCCTAAACATTAACCCTTACAAAGCTTTCTGTTACAAATTTCTCCCCCCTACTCCCCACCCCTCCCCTAGATGGCAGGATATCCACTACATGATAATTATTTTAGAATACTTAAGAAATCGAATATATGTATAGTTATTGCATCATTTTTTGTGCAGAAGAAATCGTATCTACAAGAAAGGATAATCCAATAAAGGAAATACAATGCAAGCAAACCTCAATAGAGAACATGAAAATGTTATGTTGTGGTCCACATTTCACATCCTTCTCTCTGGGTGTATATGGCTCTCTTCACCGAACAATTGGAACTGGTTTGAAGCATTTCATTGTTGAAGAGAGTCATGTCCATTAGAACTGATCCTCATATAGTATTGTTGTTGCCATGAATAATGATCTCCTGGTTCTGCTCACTTCACTGAGCATCAGTTCATGCAAGTCTCTCCAGGCCTTTCTGAAATCATCCTGCTGGTCGTTTCTTACAGAGCAATAATATTCCATAACATTCATATACCATAATTTATTCAGCCACTCTCTAATTGATGGGCATCCATTCAGTTTCCAGTTTCTAGCCACTACAAAAAGAGCTGCCACAAACATTCTTGCACATGTGGGACCCTTTCCTTCTTTTATGATTTCTTTGGGATATAAGCCCAATAGAAACACTGCTGGGTCAAAGGGTATGCATAGTTTGATAACTTTTTGAGCATAGCTCTAAATTGCTCTCCAGAATGGTTGGATCCGTTCACAGTTCCACCAACAATGCATCAGTGTCCCAGTCTTCCCACATCCCCTCCAACATTCATCTTTATCTTTTCCTGTCATTTAACCAATCTGACAGGTGTGTAGTGGTACCTACACTGTCTTAATTTGCATTTCTCTGATCAATCGTGATTTGGAGCACCTTTTCATATGATTATAAATAGTTTTAATTTCATCATCTGAAAATTGTCTGTTCATATCCTTTGACCATTTATCAATTGGATAATGGCTTGAATTCTTATAAATAGGAGACAATTCTCTATATATCTTAGAGATGAGACCTTTATCAGAACCCTTAAATGTAAAGATGATTTCCCAATTTGATGCTTTCCTCCTAATCTTGTCTGCATTAGTTTTGTTAGTACAGAAACTTTTTAACTTAATATAATCAAAATTATCTATCTGGTGTTCAATTAAGAGTTCCAGATCTTCTTTGGACATAAATTTATTCCATCTCCACAGGTCTGAGAGGTAAACTAAGATATACAATTTCCAAAAGATTTTAGTCTTCTAGTATTTTAAAATCCAGAGGATTGGGCTGGGAGGACCCTAGCCCAACTCTCACATCAATAAAGAAGCCCTTAGGTCCCTGGAATGTTGAAATACTTTGGGAGATTATTTAGTGCCATCACCAAAGACTAATAGTGAGGATTCTGATTTGAAATCAATGATAGTCATTTTTTTAAAATTTTATTTGCAAAACATATGTATGGGTAATTCTTCAACATTAACCCTTACATAGCTTTCTGTTACAAATTTTCCCCCCTACTCCCCACCCCTTCCCTAGATGGCAGGATATCCACTACATGTTAATTATGTTAAAATACTTGACAAATCGAATATATGTATACATATTTCCAAACTTAAATGATAGTCATTTTTATCTAGATGGTCTAGGCAGGTTAAGAGCAGCTGAACAGGTAAATTTAAGCTTTTGTTGTTCAGTCATTTTGATGCTGTCTGACCTTTTGTGGGTCCATTTGAAAATTTTCTTGGCAAAGTGGTTTGACATTTCCTTTTCTAGCTCATGTTACAAATGAGAAAGTGAGGCAAACAGGTTTAAATGACTTGTCCAAAGTCACATGGCTAATAGGTATTTGAGGCCATATTTGAACTCAGAAAGATGATTCTTACTGATTCCCAGCTTTAGTACTCTATTTAAATAAAGTTACTCTTCTATAAAAGGAAACATAACTTAGAGCAGTTACCGGCATAAGCTCTGAGGACAACTGCAAATAAATACAAATCCTAGAAAATACTACTGCAGAAATCCTTTTAATTTAATTGCCACTTCCCCTGTAAATTTCTCTATCCCAAATCCTCAGACTAAGGCTTACACCTCTACAGTAGTAGTTTTTAACCTTTAAATTTTGTTTTAATATTATAGCATCTTTTGATAGTCTGGTGATTATTGAAATAACCTACTGGTGGGAATGTTTGCCTTAGGTCTTTCCCCACTTCAATCTAACCTCACTATTTAGTCACTAACAAGATTTTTCTAAAGCATAAAAAATCCCTTTACTCAATAAATTCCAGTGGCTTCCTATGATTGCTTCCAGAATAAAATAAAAATTGGTCTACTTGGCATTTGAAGCCTTTTATAACCTTGCCTGTTTCTTTCCAGTCTTCTTATGTCTTATTCTGTGACAATCCACTGATGGTTTTATGAATGGAACACTCCATCTCTTGGCTCCAGAGTTTATCCCTGACTATCCCACTTGCCTGGAACACGTTCTCTCTTCTGCTCCAACTATTGAATTTCCTGACTTCTTTTAAATCCCAGTGAAAATTCCATCTTCTACAGAAAGCCTTCCCTTCTCTGAATTCTAATGCCTTCCCTTTGTCAATGGCTTCCTTTTGCTCTGTATAGCTTGCTTCATATATATTTGTTTTCATATTTTCTCCTCCATTGAAATATTAGCTCCTTTTTTATTACCCCCAGCACATAGCACTGTGCTTGGAACATAGTAAGCACTTAATGAATGTTTATTGATTGATTAGTGAAGCTTATGGACCCCCTTTTTTTTTTTTTTTTTTTTTTTCTTTTTGCTGAGGCAATTGGGGTTAAGTGACTTGCCCAGGGTCACACAGCTAGGAAGTGTCTGAGACCAGATTTGAACTCAGGTCCTCCTGATTTCAGGGCTGGTGCTCTAACCACTGTGCCACCTAGCTGCCCCTGGACCCTTTTTTTGAATAATATTTAAATGCATAATAAAATGCTCTAATATTACTAAGAAAACTATTAATGTTGAAATATAGTTATCAAAATATTTTTAAAGTTTATGAATCCCAGATAACCTATAAATTAATTATTTGCAACCAAATGTAATGAGTCTATATTTGTTTAACCTTGAACCAATATGAGTGACCTAATGACCTATCTCAAGTACTTAGCCACTTATATAAGTAAAGATGTAGCACCTACAATTCTAGAGTGATGATGTGTATGCTTTGAGAGACAAGGGGCTAACACTTTTGATCTCTCCTCAATTACTGGGACTCCTTAATGGTTTAAGGTCCTTAGTAACACTAATTAGGATGACAGGTGTGTGACATTCTAGCCTCAGTTGATATTGAGGCTATATGGATATTCTGTATAGCTTCTCATCCCAAGCTAGGCTTAATATGATCCCAAACTAATTTAGGAATTTCAAAGTATCATAGCTAGGAATCACAATGATTAAGTACAGGATTTAAATGATGATTGGCTATTCCATATCAAATAACAACAATTTATGTTAAGACCTTGAAATCAGAGTAGAGAATCATTACTATTCTGTTGCCACATTTCTGTGGAATCCATACTATAAGAGCAATAACTGGAATTCTTTGATGAAAAAAAACTTCTCTTTTAAATCTTTTTAAAAAAGGCTTTTAAATTCTTTATCATTACTGAAATTAATAATCTACTGTGAGAATACAGAAATAATGCTACCCATGTATAAAAGAATCATGCTAGGACCAAGAAATAAGTAATGTACTGAGTAAAGAGACATTACTATGAACAGGAGATATAAGTTTTGTCAAGTCATTCTCCAGACACCAGATCTAAAAGTCTTTCCTGTAATTCTCATTAGAGAAGAACAAATCATTTAGAGAAAGACAAATGATACTAATACCCTTTGCTAGTACTGTTCTGTGACTAAATATCAGTTTTGTTGTATATTTCAGAAGGAATTTTTTTTTTGCTTAGATGATGTTTAATGTTAAATATACTAGTGTTACATTTCATTTTAACCTGGAGACCTCTGGTATTTATCAGATGTACTGCTTCCTGGTCTGAGACTTAGTATTCCCAGGATGACTAAGCCCTAGGAAATATGCCATGGAAAAGAAACACGGATTTAACCCTAGACTTTGCTTTTCCTTGAATAAAACCATTGTCTTTTAACAGTTTAAAAAAAGTACAAAAATGAAAAACTTGGCAAGTTTATCACTATAAGAAGCTTTTACTAGTTTTTGGACTTCCTCCTCGGTGTGGAAATTAACATTATTTCAATTTCTGTTGACATGAATATATCCTGTTCTCCACCCATCCATGTTCTCAATTCTATAGGTAAGTGTTCAGAGAGAAAGGGCTTTAAAAGAGGGGGGTTTGCCCATTCTATCATTTACTATAGGAAGTTCAGCTTCTCTGAGGATTTGCTATCTCTAAAAATCTTAGATTAGACAAAAAGCAAGATATAGAAATATGCATGGAGTTGGAGAGAGTTACAGAGACAGAGAGAGATAATGAGTGAGAGAGAATGAGAGTGAGAGTTAGAAAAATTGAGAGAGAATGACAAAAGGAAGAGAGAATGACTGAGAGAATTAAAAAAATCATATTTTCAAGACTTTGGTAATAATATAGAAATATATGATACTTCCACTTGGTTACAGAAATTTTAAAAATAACAGTCTATTTTGTTAAAACTGTCAGGGAAAATGAACAACCAATTTAAGAATAAAGAATGAATTTAGCTTTAATGAAGCTGAATAAGAAAGAGAAATGTGGCAGGTAATTTCAAAAGTTTCCTATAAAAAGCTTTGGAAACAGGAATCTTTAATGTATGGTTTTAGTCTGTTAGCTTTTTATATGTCCATGACCTTGAAAATTAAAATTTAAAATTATGACTCTAAAAGCAAAAGTTGAGAAGAGGAAAAATGTTGTGGTAAAAGTGTTTTGAATCACGTTTGTGTTTGTATGTATATACACCTATGTGTGTACATATATGTATGCATCTATATGAATGTGCATATTTGCACAGATACACTCGGTTCTCATGGTCCAATTCTCCTGTGCTTGGTTTCTGAAGCACTGCCAGATCCACAGTATATTATTGGGGAAAAAAGCCTATCATGATTACACATTGGTAGTCCTCAACACTTAGGACGCTCTGTTCATTCTCTAATCTACCATTTTAGAAATCACTAAAGGAAGCTAATTAAAGCAAGACTGTAAATTACAACAATAGTAATGACTTGGCACAGTTTTTTATCTGATTTCCAATTTTCTTTTGGTATTTCTTAGACCACACTTTCTTTCTCTATCCCAAGTTTATACAGGTGTTCGTTTCATCACTTACTTTCCAAAATACTAAAACTTAATAGACTCTAATAAATATATGAGAAGCACATTGCAACTACAGGAACTAAAGAAATCATTAACTTTTTCTAGTAGTTTTTTTCCCATTCAAGAATGGATAATTTCCCATTCAAGGAAGATAAGAATAGAACAAAACCGAGCAGTTACCTAAGGGGGAAAGTATTGGGGCACTATAAGCAAAGAGGATGAGCCTTTGGATCTACAAAGAATGGAATTAATTCTCAGGTATGTTGCCAGATCTAATCTATAAGAGTTGATCAACTGCTAAACTAATTTTTCAGATAAGATTCACTTTACCAGGATGAAGTAATTTAGAGTATTGGCTAACTCCATTTTGATCTTAGGTTCATAAAACAGTATCTTCGTGCTGAAAGGAATCTTGGATATCATTTACTTCAACAAATGAGAAAACTCATTTAGGTCTTAAGATCTAAAGCAACTTATCCATGTACACATTCATTGTTTATATTATCTATTTATCTATAATATAAACAACACACATGTATGTATGCTTTGTGTGTCTACACACGCACACACCCACATGTGTTTTTATGTAGGTATGCATACATATGTAGACACACATGTCTTTATGTATATATACATGGAGGGAGGAAAGGAAGAAAGAGGGGGGAGGGAAAGAGGGAAAGAGAGAGAGAGAGAGAGAGAGAGAGAGAGAGAGGGAGGGAGAGAGGAGAGAGTATATTCTTGGTTTCATATAAATAATTTCATCCTTTTTGATTCATTTGTAGAATGAGTAAATATTCACTTCCCTAAGGCCACAGAATTAAAGATTTAGAACTGAAAAGGATATTAAAAGTCTTGTAGTTAAACCCTCTTACTTTAAAAGGGAGGAAATAGGTTCATAGACATAACTTAATTTTGCCCAAGGTCTCATAAGCAGTAATAGAGTCAGAAGACGTCAGACTAAGTCTTCTGGCTCTAATCCTCCTTCCTCCAGTAGTCTCCTCAGATGGTTAACTAGAACATATGTGTCACAGTCTTTACCCACACTGATTTGGAAACATTTACCAGCCACATATACTTTTTTCTCTTTGAATAAGTTCTTGGAGAGTGATGTTAAGTCTCTTATTGTATAAGTTTTATCAAGAATTCTATTATAGAAATGGAGCCCTCATCTTTTCTCAGCATTTGGGGTCACAGTAGTGGGTCTATCAACTTACATACCTATGAAAGGAGCAAGCTGGATGGGTGGGTGGGTTGGAGGATCTACAGAAACATCTTTCCTTTCTCAGCAGAGAATCGGGGGACTGCTACTGGAAGAATGTTGCTGGCATTTGCCCGACTTGGTTACTGTATCAGTTTTTGCTTAACTTTTCTTAGTTACACTTGAAGATTCAATAAGGGAGGGCTGGAAGTATTTCCAGAAACAAAAGATATTATTAGGACCTACTTTAAAATATATTCTATTGTATTTATCAAAAGTAGTCATTAATGGACCATAATATTGATCACTGTGAAGCCATGGATGACTGGATCCCATAGGTATATAGCTTAGTGCAGTCCCAATGCTGAGATTTAGGTATCCATTCTCTCTCTAATGCTCTTTCTACTTAAGTATCAATTACCACATATTGAAGCAACTACAAATCTTAAATTTCATAAAGATATAATGTGCAGAAAATGCTAGCAATCACTGAACTTAGTGCTAGCAATGTTTTATAGGTAAGTATATTTCCCCAAATTTTGAATGACATTTCACACAAAAAGTCCACTTTTTTCACATTCATTTGTTTGTCAATGTGAAAGTTTTTTATGTAAGAATATACCTGAAAGGACTGAGTCATTTAATATTTTTCTTTTAACAAATGTTACTAATTTCAAATTATACTTGGTTAAAATGGAAAATCCTGTTAGTGCCTCTTCAGAAGTGATAAATGCTTCCTCCATTTTTCAATAAATTATTTATATTTTGCAATTCTGTCATTGTTTAAAATTATGGTAATGATGCAATTTCAAACATATGAGCTATTAACATTTTAATGGCATTTCAAAAACATTAATCAAATTTATATGTTTTTCTCCCAAAATGTGACATTGTCCTGTCACATTTTATACCAAATTCATTAAGCACATTTAGTTTAATCGACTGAAGACAAGCTGCTGGAAGGCCTTTTTAAAAATTTTTTTATTTTGCAAGTGACAGGCAGTCATACTTCATTCTTTTACTACCCGCTGACTTAGTGAAACAACTATGATTTTTCCTTTTGTTACAAAAGGAACAGCCAGAGGATGATCCAATGCATTGTTCCCTAACTATAGTTTTGGAAAACAAATGATTGCACTGATTTATTTGCAGCTAATAAACTACCTTATTTTCTTTTCAGAGCTTTAGGACATGAGACATTCATATTGAATGCCTTCTGTATCACAATTCTTGTCCTGGTTGTTACAAACTTAAAAAAAATATACTTAAAAAACCCTATTTTTATTTTCCTGAATTGTGGTATCTTGCTAGAAAGTGAGCCATCTGCTGCCTCATCAGTTTTTCCCCCTCACTATTTTGAAAAGCAAACCTACCCACACACTTTATTAACTTACTTCTATTGAACAAGGTGCTATGCCAAGAAATCAGATCAAAGTGTTATGCTAACCTTCAAAGTTGTTTCTGTGACCACTTTCAGATGACATCTTGTCAAAAGATGTTTTTCCACCTTTCTTGTCTGGATCTTTCACAGGACTGATGGGACGGCTACTGGGCTGACTCTTCAATGCTGGGAAACACAAACTTCGCTCTGTTTCCACTTCCTGTTAGAAGACATTAAGGGGATGTGTGTTAAAAGCTATCAGTAGGAAACAGATGTGGTTTTCAGAGGGTTGGGAAGCAAAAAGATGGAGAGAGAAGGAGGGAGGGAAGAAGGGGAGGTTTCTATTACAAGGGATATTTTCCAATAAGCTTTGGGGTAAATTTCTATAACTTTACCAAGAACTACAGATACATGTATACTGTTTAGTTTACATTTCAGTCACCAATATGATTTCTGATTTAGCTTTTCTTTCATGTGGTTTCTCCCCTTTTCACAAAGAAAGAGAGAGTGGAAATCTAATGCAATGCATGCTAATATATGCATTTTACTGAGTCCAAAAAAAGTGGATAGCTTGAAATTAAAAAAAAATTATATATCAACATTAGTGTTGAAGACAAAGGAAAAAGAGATTTTTTTAAAGTTATGCCCACCTGTGATATTTCAAAAGAATTATCAGCATCTGAAATAAAGAACCAATGCAGTTATATACCATTAAATAAAATTAAAGGTGAGGGGGGACATACCATTTCTTTTACTACAGTGTTTCTAAAGTATCCTCAACAGGAAATATTTTGGGGAAATGCATATACGTGTGTATATATATATGTATATATATATAATTATACCTTCAAGTATTTTATTTTTTGCAAAAACTTTAAAAAAAGGAAAAAAATCAGTTAGGTTTGCTAGTTAGGAAGTCAGTATTCCTCATTTGTTAGTCTCTTAATTTCTTAAAAAAAAAGAAATGGGGAGAAAATGCTCAAGAGATCTGAATGTCCACCCTCAGAGTATCCCTGGCACATTGTAAATACTTAATAAATGTTTATTGACTTGCTGACTTCTAAACCAACAAGATAATAATATAAGTCACTTTTCACATTTATGGAATCTTCAGTAGAGGGCTTAATGAATGTGACTTCAGGATTGAGAGGCAGCTAGACTCTAAAAGCACTTTTTATAGTAGATTACTTTGCTGCATCTTCATCCATCATAGGAAAAAAAAAACATAGCTGTTTGGCTAAATGACCCTTTTGGCATATTTCCTGAATTACACATCAATTAAAATAGAAGCTGCTAAAAAATTTTAATGTCCTGTGGTTTATTTGCATATACTTAATCACTTCTTATTTAAACAAACAAGGTAGCTTCATTGTTCATCTTTTTATTATTATTATTATTATTGCCATAATTAATTGAAGTTAGATCCAAGGTAGGTTAGGCTAAATCAGTCCAAGATTGTTTTCTTTCTTTCTTTCTTTCTTTTTTTAATTTAGTTTTCAAGGGGCAGCTAAGTGGCACAGTGAATAGAGCACCAGCCCTGAAGTCAGGAGGACCTGAGTTCAAATATGATCTCAGACACTTAACACTTCCTAGCTGTGTGACCCTGGGCAAGTCACTTAGCCCCAATTGCCTCAGCAAAAAAAAAAAAAAAGAAAGAAAATTAGTTTTCATCCATTACTGAACAGTTAATATAAAACCTTGAGAAACAATGTAGGTTTTAAAGAACGAAGGTTACTCTTAATAATCATTAAACAATGCTTATTTTAAGTGAAACGCCACAAGAGTAGCCCTTCTGCCAGAGATCCACTGCAAATTTCAATGGCAATACAGCAATATGCACTCTATTGAAAATATAAGTTGAGAAAACAATGTAAATGGGTCAGAGAAATAATTTCATTAATTGTATTCAAAATGCCTAACTAGCACAGACAGATAAAAGTTCATTCTATATCATTGTGTATAAGAAACGATAAGTAGGCTGATTTCAGGAAAGCCTGAAAAAATTTCAATGAGTTGATACAAAATGACATGAGCAGAACCAGAACATTTTACACAGTAACAGCAACATTGTGCTCTTTGCAGTAACACAATGATCCAAGACAATTCCAAAGGATTCATGATGGAAAATGATATCCATAACTAGAGAAAGAACTGATGAAGTCTGAATACATAGGCATATTATTTTCACTTTCATTTCTTTTCATGGTTTTTTTCTTTTGATCTTTTTTTAATAATATGGCAAATATGGAAATATAGTTTACATGCCTACACATATATAACTTATAGCATGTTGCTTACCATCTTAGGGAGGAAGCAGGTGAGGAAGAGAAGAAAATTTCCAACTCAAAATTAAAAAAAGAATGCCAAAAATTATCATTTACATGTAATTTAAAAAAACGATTTAAAAAGAAAAAAATGTTCATTCCAGAAAAGGTGCATTTTCCCCACACATCTTATCAACATATACCTTCACATTCTGTGGCTTCACTATAAAATCAGAGTAAAAATACATGTTGAAAAATATTTTTTCAGATTAAGTTATTTAAAAACAAATTTAAAACAATAAAAAATGTACTGATTTTTAGATGAGAAGACCTGATTTCAAATCTTACTTTTGCTGTTGCATGACCTTAAATAAGCTAATTATTCCTCCTAGGCCTCTGTTCCTCATCTGTTAAAGGAGAAGTTAGAAGAGATGGTCCCTAAATTCCCTTGCATCTCTAAGACTGTGGTCTTATGGCAGTCTATTAAGAAGTCTCAGTTTCATATACTATGATTTTCTTCAGGAATAGAATCAAATGGTACTAGACATGAGGAATTACTTTTAAATTTTATGCTAAATATCAAGACAAAAGGCCAAATACTTTTCTGTCTTACCTCATATCCTACAAATCTGCAATATACTCTAATATATCCTTAAATCTTCACCAATATTATATCATCTTTCCCTCCTTCTCCCCTTACTTTTCAGACTTTTCTGGATTCTTTCTTTTGTTATATTTTCCTGTAAGATTGTAAGCTCTTCCTGGACATGGACTGTCTTTTGGCTTATTGATGTCTGAAGACTTAGTATAGGAAACATTTAATAAATGTTTTATCTAATATTTTATGTTCTTCCAATGTAGAAACATAAAAAAATTAAACTGACTCTATCGTAAGCAAAACAAAACAAAAAGATTAGTCATTCACTAAAATATGAGACATTTCCAAATTAGTTATCATGTCCAAAATAGGCAGACTACTAATAAATTAGCAAATCCTTGGATTGTCATTTTATCTTGTTTACCTCAATTTTCTTATCCATAAAATGAACTGGAGAAGAATTCCACTCCAATATCTTTGTCAAAAAAATCTTGCTAGGATCATGAAAAGTTGAAAATGACTAAAAAATGACTGAACAATTGCAAAGGCCCATACCACAGCACCACTGTGGTGGTATGCCTCAAAAGAGAAAGAGGCATAAATGAGGGCTGTTATAAAGATAAAATCAATGGGCTTTGTCAACAGATTGGATATGGGTTGAAGAGTGAGAAAGAATAAGGAATTTGGGAGGATATTTAGCTTGTGAACCTAGGTGACTAAAAGAATGAAACTATATCCAAAAGTTATAACAAAGTTAAGTGGAGGAGAAGTTTTGAGAGGTGAGATAATGAATTCAATTTTGGAGATATTGAGTTTAAGGTATCCTGGTCAAAATATCCAATAGGCATTGAATTTATAAAACTGGAAGTTAGTGAGATATTAGGACTGAATAAGCAAATTTTAGAATCATGAGAATAGATGATGGGACCTAATGTGATTATCAAGTGAAACAGTATAGAGGAAAGAAGGCAAAGCCAAGATGGTGGAATAAAGCCAGGAAGCTGTTGGAGTTTGCCCTGTTTTCCTTGAAAACCACACGAAACAGCCTCTAAACAGAGTCTGGAATGACAGAGCCTATGAAGAGACTAGATGAAAAAAATTTCCAGCTTAAGATAGGTTGGAAGTACTTCAAGAAAAATCAGTCTCATAAGGATGAATGGGGTGTGCAACTCAGCTCAATGTCCATTTCTTTCAGAATCACGTGGCTTCCTATTAGTTATACAATCATATATTAATAGGTAGCATCTATATAATGCTCTAGGATTTTTCAAAGGGACATATATATATATTAATTATTTGATCTTACAACAATAATATAAGGTAGATGAATTGGTATCAGTCTCAAAAAGAAATCTTGGAAGAACTCAAAAAGGATTTTAAAACTTGAGAGATAAAGGGAAAATTAGGAAAAGAAACAAGAATGATACAAGAAAACTATGGGGAAAAAAATTCACCAGTCCAATAGCTTGGCAAATCTGATAAAAATAGGCAAAATGATAAAATAAAAGCACAAAAAACCACCATAGAATAGAATTTCTTAAAAAAAA
The DNA here is from genome assembly GCA_023553655.1 of Myrmecobius fasciatus. Lineage (NCBI taxonomy): Eukaryota > Metazoa > Chordata > Mammalia > Dasyuromorphia > Myrmecobiidae > Myrmecobius > Myrmecobius fasciatus. The sequence continues at coordinate 33,383 of JAJPUD010012812.1, forward strand.
AACAGAATTGGTTAAATGGAAAAGGAGGTACAAAAGCTCAGTGAAGAAAATAATTCCTTAAAAGTTAGAGTTGGACAAGTGGAAGTTGATGACTTTACAAGACATCAAGAAGCAACAAAATGAAATCAAAAGAATGAACACAGAAAAAATGTAAAATATCTAATTGGAAAAAGAACTGACCTAGAAAATAGATCAAGAATAGGTCATTTAAAAATTTTTGGATTACCTGAAAACCATCATCAAAAAAGAGCCTAGACAACTTCTTACAAGAAATTATCCAAGAAAATGTCCTTGATATTTTAGAACTAGATGGTAAAATAGAAATGGAAAGAATACATTTGTCACGTCCTGAAAGAGATCCCCAAATGAAAACTCGCAGAAATATTATAGCCAATCCAGAATTCCAAAGTCAAGGAGAAAATATTTCAAGGATAGAAAAGAGAATGATTATGGGAGGTAGTGGGTAAAAGTGAAACAATTTTGAGAAGGGACAGAATGAAAGAGGAGACAGGAATAAATGGGCCAAATAGGACAGGAAGAAATACACAGTAACCATAACTGTGAAAAATAATTTATAGCAAGTTTCTTTAATAAAGGCTTCATTTCTCAAATATATAAAGAACCAAGTCAAATCTATAAGAATAAAAACCATTCCTTGTTAATTAATAGTCAAAGGATGTGCAGTTTTGAGACAAAGAGATCAGAGTTATCTTGTAGTCATGAAAAATTTTCTAAATCACTATTGATCAGAGAAATACAAATTAAAACAATTCTGAAGTACCTCAAACCTCTAAGACTGGCCAACAAGACAGAAAAGGAATATATCACATATCAGAGGGGAAATTTGGTCACTAAAGCATTGTTGCTAGAATTATGAGTTGATTCCAACTTTCTGGAAAGCAATTTGGAACTATTCTTAAAGGGCTATAAAACTGTGTTTACTATACTTTTTGATCCAGTAATTTCATAAGGGTATGAACAGTTTGATAATTCACAAAGGAATTTTTTTAAAAGAAAAGGAAAAAAGGACTTCTATATACAAAAATATTCATAACAATTCTTTCTTTGTTGTCAAAGAATTAGAAATTAAAGGAATGCCCATCAGTTGTGGAATGACTGAACAAGTCATGGTATATAATTGTGATTGATTATTATTGTGCAATAAGAAAAGATGAACAGGATTTTCAGAAGAACCTGGAAGGACTTAAATGAATTGATGAAAAGTGAAGTGAGCAGAACCAGAACAGAGTACAAAGTAACAGTAATAGTAAAAGGATGATAAACTGTGATGACTTAGCTATTTTCAGCAATACAAAGATCCAAGACAATTATGAAATACTTATGATAGGAAATGCTCTCTCCAGAGAAATAACTAGAGGATGCTTAATAGAGTGAAGTATAATTCTTTTAAAAGTTTTCTTTTATCTTCCATATTTCATTTTTCTTTTGGTCTGTGTTTTCTTTCATAACATGACTGATTTGGAAACGTTTTACATGTTTGCATATGCATAACCCCTATCAAATTGCTTGTCTTCTCAATGAGGGGAAAGGTGAGAGAAGGAAAGAATTTGCAATGAAAAACTGAAAAAAAATGATTAAAATAATTTTATATATAATTAGAATATATCTATATTTTTATAAAAGAATATTAATTCCCTAAGACTAGGGATCTTATCATTGCCTTTTTTTGTTGATGTTTTCACAGAACTTGGTAAGGTACTTAATATATTTTATTTTATTTTGCTGAGGCAATTGGGGTTAAATGACTTGCTCAGAGTCATACAATTAGGAAGTGTTAGATGTCTGGGACCAGATTTGAACTCAGGTCCTCATGACTTCAGGGCTGGTGCTCTAAGACTGTGCCACCTAGTTGCCCCAGGAATTTGATATATTATAAATTCTTAATAAATGATTTTGAACTGATGAAAACATTTTTTCTCTTTTTTTATTAAAGCTTTTTATTTCAAAACATATGCACGGGTAATTTTTTGACATTGACCCTTGCAAAATTTTCTGTTCCAAATTTTTCCCTCCTTCCCCCCACCTCCTCCCCAAGATGGTAGGTAGTCCAAAACATGTTAAATATGCTAAAATATATGATAAATCCAACATATGCATACATATTTATATAGTTATCTTGCTGCACAAGAAAAATAGGATCTAGAAAGAAAAAAAAATCTGAGAAGCAAGCAAACATCAACAGAAAGCATGAAAATCCTATGTTGTTGTTTACATTCTGATCCCACAGGCCTCTCTCTGGTGTATATGGCTTTTTTCATCATTGAATAATTGGAAGTGGTTTGAAACATTTCATTGTTGAAGAGAGCCATGTCCATCAGAATTGATCGTCATATAGTCTTCTTGTTGCCATGTATAATGATCTCCTGGTTCTACTCATTTCACTTAGCATCAGTTCCTATAAATCTCTCCAGGCCTCTCTGAAATCCTGTTGGTCATTTCTTAAAGAACAATAATAGTTCATAATATTCATATACCATAATTTGTTCAGCTATTCTCCAATTGATGGGCATTCATTCAGTTTCCAGTTTATAGCCACTACAAAAAGGGCTGCCACAAACATTCTTGCACATGTGGGGCCCTTTCCTTCCTTTAAGATTTCTTTGGGATATAAGCCCAGTAGAAACACTTCTAGGTCAAAGGGTATGCACAGCTTGATAACTTTTTGAGCATAGTTCCAAATTACTTTCTAGAATGGTTGGATCCATTCATAGTTCCACCAACAATGTATCAGTGTCCCAGTTTTCCCACATCACCTCCAACATTTTTCATTATCTTTTCTTGTCATCTTAGCCAGTCTGATAAGTGTGTAGTGGTATCTCAGTTTTCTTTGCATTTCTCTGATCAATAGTGATTTGGAGCACCTTTTTGTATGAGTGCAAATAGTTTCAATTGAAAATTGTCTGTTCATATCCTTTGGCCATTTATCAATTGGAGAATGGCTTGAATTCTTATAAATTTGAGTCAATTCTCTATATATTTTAGAAATGATGCCTTTATCAGAATCTTTGGATGTTTTGATGAAAACATTTTTTAAGAGAAACTGATCTATACATTTGTCAAAGTATGTGATCCTTTTTTTTTTTCTTTTCCAGTATTTGTACATTTCATAGTGGCATGCTATGTATACTTTCCAGCATTTGCTCATGTAGGTTTGGCACCCTTAAAATATCTCTCTCTTTTCTACCTATCTAAATCCTCTACCAACCAGCTCAAATGTCATCACCTCCATGAAGCCATTTTCATTTAGTCTACTCATACTACTCATTTCCTTCTTCAAAATCCTTGTATGGTCAATCACTACCCATGTCTACTTGATTGTCTCTCTGATTTTTCCTTTTGAAAAAATATTCAATTCATTTGAATACTGAAAATTATCTGACTTTTCATAAAATGAAATGGTTAAAGTGACTTTGCAAGGCAGATTATTTCACTTTCAATATGAAAATGGCATGTTATCATGTATTACAGAAATGTGAAAAAGAAAAAAAAGAAAAGAAACTAAATCCAGTTTAGATTATATAAACTAGACTCATTGATTTTTTAAAAATAGTCTTTTCATGATATTTCCAGTTGTTTTAAAGAGAAAATTATAGTTCTAGTCACACATTCTTTCCTCCAAAAACATCAACATAGTTTTGAAGTATCCCTAGTTTTCAGAGTGTATGAATTTTAGAATTGGAAGGGATCTTGACTGTCATTTAGTCCAACCCAATTGCATGTATCAAATTCAGGGGATTTCCACCCCAAATCCAAGTCTGAAGTTCTACAGAAATAATTTTGAGTTTCATCATACTCATTGTGATTCATTCACTTAATTTTATATATTTGTTCTAAAGAGCACCTGAATACAGTATATTGTACTATATATATATTGACTGAGAACTCCTTACTGGCTACTATTGATATCATTCACCAAACCGATTAAGATAATTCAAGACACCAATTTCTATAAAACTGAATCACTTGGGATGATCTTCCAAGTAATTCTATAACTTTCAAGTCCTTTCTTCATTTCATGTTCACTGTATAGATTATAACAGACAACCAGTTAGGCACAGAAAATAGGTACATGATAAAGCTCTAAAATAATAGGAACACTCTTTGGAACTTCCCATTTCTATCTCAAAGGAAGCAAGGACAGACTTTCTTAATGTCATGACATATGATGAACACAAAATTCAGGATGTGAGGAGAAGAGATATTAGATCTTTTAAGTAGGTTTGAGAATGAGCACAAAGATGATAATTGAAACCATAAGACCTGAGAAGATCACCAAGTGAATGGTGGCATGTGAAATTGGCGTGTTAGATTACTGAACTAGGATCATGCCATCCATTACATTAACTTTTTAGTTTTCATAAACTCACAGGTGGAATGAATAGAGTACTCAGTCTTTAGTGTTATAATGTGAAACACAAAATCATATTGTGATTGTATAAAACTAAAGTAAAAACAAGATATGAATATATGATTGACTTTTTTCCCGAAGTCATTAAATAGCCCTGTTAGTCCACACCTACCTATTTTAATTTGAGATCCACTTTCTTACTCCATACCACACTTTATCTTTGGTTCTATGATATTATCAAGACACCTCAGTCATGAAATATCTGACAGCCATATCCCCCAATTAATAGAGCTAAATAGCAATACTTCTGCAATTGTTCCCTCCCCAACATTATCTAAATTGTAAAGCCTTTGGAATCTATAATTGTCTACTCTTCCTGCTATATTTTTCCACATAAGCCAGTGGAGTAGTGAATTAAGATCTCCCTACTTTGTTCAGTTCCATGCCCTTACCTGCTACTGTCTAACGGTACTCCAGGAGAGTTTCAGCTGGTTTGGGACAAAGGTCCTTTTCCTCAGGATTTCAGCAAGCTAATAGCTATGTGATTGTAAATATCCAGGGCAGATCATGTCTGAAGCAGCTCTGAAACCCTGGAAATCACTGCAAGCAGGAACAGACTGCTCCAAGAAGCGCCACCTGCTGTCCATATCCTGGCACAGATGGGGAGGGTGAGGGGGAAGAGGCTCCTAGAAACAGGACTGATCTCCACCTGAATGTGGAAGAGCAAATCAGCTTTTCTCCTGACGTGCAAAACCTGAATGATCAGCTCTGAGACTTTGCAGAGGCCACTTAACCTTTTCTATGTCCATTTCCTACTCTGTAAATGCCTGAGGCATTATATGAACTCTGAAATGAAAGGGATAATAAAAAACAAAAACAACAACAACTCAACAGAGGCAGCAGGACAAGCAGATAGGGACTAAGCTTTAGAGTCAGAGACCAAGGTTCAAGTTCTGTGGCAACACAATGGCAGTGTGAACCTAGGCAAGAGACTTAACCTCTCAATGCTTTGGGGAATACTCAGTGGCTCTAAATTACCAGCCAACAGCAGATCTGACTGATGAAAGGAGTTTATATATTGGAAGTTCCCTATAGAGTGGAATAGTAGTTCCAGACTTAAATAATAATAAGTATGATATAGAGTTAACCTGGGATGCACAAGCCTCCTCAAATCTCTTCCATAGATGAGGAGAAATCGATCACTAATACTTTAAGAGATTTGATTTTACATTGATTTAGTACTAAAGGCAAGCCAGGATTCTAAGTTAGAATCTGTAATTCTTGTCCAGGTCAGATCTCATCACCTCTGTGTATGACCCAGTCCAGATTCCTTAGAAGAAAGGCTATACAAGAAAGGAAAAACTGTGTTGTAGTAGCTTTTATTATTGTTATTTTATTAGCCAGTCTTCCTAATTTCTTTGATATTATCTGCTGGTATAGATTCAGAGTCTGGGAATATGGGCATTGGCTCATTTGCATGGTTGGGTTGCTGTTTGCTACTTGCCACACACAGAGGTTCTGGGAAGTTTAAAGAGATGATAGTTCTAAACACATTGAGATTCTCAAATGAAGCATGGTGCAATGATTCAAATGTACTAGTATTAATGTTTTGGATTGATATGCAATACTTAATATGCCCTGCTTATTGTTTTCTGCCTGCTTAGAAGTCATTTTCATTTGGACTTGTGCTATGCTTGACAAAGCCCATGGTATTTTATACCAGGAAGTATTGAATACAAGTCCCTGTTGGGATGAAGAACTTTACTACAATACACTCTTATTTGCATGCTGGCATTGCATTTAGGTATTTAATTTTCCATAAAAAACAAAAAGAAATACAGTCTTTCTAGCCTTCCCAGCCGGGAATAAAAAACAGCAATTTGCACCAGTGTCTCTCATCTTCTGCAATAGGGCCCTAATGTATTTTACTATTATCTTTATTAGTTGGAGACTATATCCAGTCTTAAAAGAATCCTAATGAAAAAAACAAAAAACAAACAAAAAAAAACTTCTATTAAAATATTTTAACTAGTTTCAATTGAGCCTAGTTCCAGCAATGGAAAATCCCTAATGACTAAATCTCTTAAATCTAATCTTCTCTAAATCACTTTAAAAACCAATGTGCCATCAGAGATTTAGATATGACTATGAAAAGGTTTCTGGGATTTTTTTTTTGTTTGTTTGTTTCTATTTGGTTTCACTTTTTAAACTAATCTCTGACTTTTTTTTTAACCACTTTAATTTTTCAGAAATAAGGCAATTCAGTGACAACTCCCAATAGCCTAAAATGAGAAAATTGAACATATTTTTGAATATAAACTAGCTGATCTGGCCATAAAGATAAACTGTATTTCATATTTTTTTGGAGTCCTTAAAAACTGGTCTTAGGTATATTGAAGTCAGTTTTCAGTAGTTCTAATTATTAAATTTTCAGGGTGAACATTTGTACCTCAGAAGTTATCAAACTTTACAAATCAGAGCTTTGATATATTGTCTTGTTTATTTTCTAGACTTAAGAAAATGTTATTAATGCAGACTATATACTTAAAAGTGTTTAGTGTACATATTTCCCCACATCCTCAGAAAGCTGGTTGTTAAACATTTACCAGCAAGGTAAATACTTGGTCATGGGTCTTGCAAAATTTTCTACATTCTACATACCCTATCCTAGGGTGTAAAAACTTGCTAAAATCTGAATGTGTATATACATACATACATAAATATATACACACATTTAAGTGTGTGTGAGAGAGATATGTCATATATTTTAAAATGTATGGTATCATAGATTGTGTATATATGGAAATCTTTTTGGTTGCTTTCAAGGCTTGTACATGTTAAAGAAAGAAGTATAGTCAATTTTCATTGTTTAAAAAAAAAAAAGATTCTTCCCACACACACTTTTTGTTCACTAATGAGCTGTGCGGCTTTAGATAAATTTTAATTTTGATCCCCAACCCTCACCCCAAATTACACTCCTATTTTGCTCACTTTAAATTTAGAAATTCTTAACCTGGAATCCATTATTTTCCCCCAAACATTTTGATGTATTCCATATAATTGATTTCCTTTGTAATCCTATGTATTTTATGTATTTAATGACATTCTGAGAAGGGGTTACTAGCCTTCTCCAGATAGCCATAGGAATCGATAACCTACAAAAAGTTTATGAAACTGTCTTCCTAACTGGAGGTTGGCTTAATAATGGGAATGATTCTTAAATCCTACTTCCATAAGAGTACCTTAAACATCTATTAGTCAGACACAATATGATTCAATGCTCTAATGAGAATGGTAGTAATGTTGTGAATACTACATGTATTCCATATACAACCTAATAGATTATTTACTGTCTCTGGAGGATTTAGCATTTAATGCCAAAAGGGACAGAGGGCTTAGCAAATTTGTTCAAGTCACCTACTGCTTGGGGACATGAATTCTGCTAGAAACAGAAATGTGAATACATAAGAGGTGAGATGTGACCTCTAAGAGACATGTTCAGCTGTAGACTCCTGATGAAGCTCAACTAGAGAGGTGAAAAGGGAGAGAATGCTTATACCTTATTCCTTTCTGAGTTCTCTTGTGGCCAACAATCTAGACTAGTTCAAAAAAAGCCCGTGCAAGGTGAATGCTTTTAAAACTAGCATAAAAGAGATAAACATGATAAAACTCCATGATTTCTCATCTTTTGATAACTCATTTTATAAATCCCCATGCACAAGAATAAGCTATTTTAAATAAAATATCACCAAAGAGGGTTAACTAAGTGCATTTAATATGTATAATATCTTTACAATGCTGAAAGGGAAAAAAAGAGTGCTCTTATAGGTCAATTAGATCAGTTCTTGGTATATATGACAGATTAATGTTTAACATTTTTGCTCATTGCAGCAAAGGAAGCAGAAACAAAATGATCCTATAAATAAAGTGCTGAATTTTAACATGTTCTGTATTTTGTATTTTCAGCCTTTCTAGTTTTGGAGTTGAATGTATTGATTTGTCTTTAGTTCAGTTCAATTCAATTCAACCAACATTTATTAATTACCATCTGTGATCCAAACTTTAGTTGCTGGAGAGACAAAGATAAAAGTAAAAAATCTCTGCCTTCAAGAAGCTATCCCGTTCTTTAACATTGTAAGTTTTATAAACATATTTTACATTATTTTAAGACATAGCTCAAACATTATATTTTATATGAAGCCTTTCCTCTACCTTCTAACTGCAAATCCCTTACCTCCAAAACTTCATTGAATCTAATTACCTTATATTTATTCTCTACATATGTATTCTATTGACCTTAGTTCCTTTGTATTTAACTACTTCTTAACTAGTCTCCTTATATTTCTGTTATTACCACAGAAGTATGCTCGAAGTACCTCTCCAGGGGGCTGATGGTTAAATTTTTACTTTGATCATTCACACTTCAGAAATCAGCAAACACTACAAATCAAGGATTGATTTATTTTTTATGAGTAAACAAGAAAATTTAGGGGAATGTTATTAATGCAGATCAAAGTTAGAAATATATCATGCACTTTTCTCCCAGAGAGTCAATTGTAAATATTTACCAGTAAAGTGCTGGTAGATATGCTTATACATATGTTTGTTATTTCTCTTGTTGGGATGTGAGCTACTGGAGAGAAAGGATTGTTTGATTTTTTGAATATGTAGCACTTAGCACAGTACCTGGAACATGTAAATGAACATGCTGAGGAAGCAATAATTTCATCAAAAAGCAGATTAAGCCTGATTTTGATGCCTCCTTTTTGTTTCTCTGAAGCATGACCAAGATTCATGAGTTCTCACGAAGTCTATTGCCACCAATGTTCAATTCTATTTAGTTGAAAAAAATTTTGGACAAATGAATTTCTGTGTTTTCTTGAGTATAAATACTTTATGAAAGTTTTCTGTCAAACCAACTTATCAAAAATAATATGGTTTTACTCACCCAATAAAATCTGGTAAAATAAGCATTTTCCTGTATTTAGCCCAGAGCATTCCTATGATATTGGACCCAGCTTGATTTACCACCTTAGTGTACTATTAATTCCTACATAGAAAGTTGATCCTCTGTATTGCTCAGGTTATAAGGAAATCTCAATGAATGAATAAGAATTTTAAAGCACCTACATACAATGTGTCAAGCACTGTGCTAAGTCACGGGATAGAAATATATTAAAAAAGACAATCCTTTACTTTAAGAAGATTACATAATGAAGATGACCTAGCTGCGCCAGACCTGAAGAAATTAGGGTTCAATCCATACCTAACACCACATATCAAGATAAGAGCTAAGTGAGTTCATGATTTAGACATAAAAAATGATATTATAAGCAAATTAGAGGAACATAGATTACCTCTCAGATATGTGGAGAAGGAAGAAATTTGTGTCTAAAGAAGAAATGGAACTCATAAGTGAACACCAGATACATAATTTTGATTATATTAAGTTAAAAAGGTTTTATACAAACAGAACTAATTCAGACAAGATCAGAAAGGAAGCAATAAATTGGGAAAATATTTTTACATTTAAGGGTTCTGATAAAGGCCTCATTTCTAAAATATATAGAGAATTGACTCAAATTTATAAGAATTCAAGCCATTCTCCAATTGATAAATGGTCAAAGGATATGAACAGACAATTTTCAGATGAAGAAATTAAAACCATTTCTAATCATATGAAAAGGTGCTCTAAAATTACTATTGATCAGAGAAATGCAAATTAAGACAACTCTGAGATATCACTATACACCTCTCACACTGGCTAAAATGACAGGAAAAGATAATGACAAATGTTGGAGAGGATATGGGAAAAGTGGAACACTAATGCATTGTTGGTGAAAGTGTGAATGGATTCAACCATTCTGGAGAGCAATTTGAAACTATGTTCAAAAAGTTATCCAGCAGTGTTTCTACTGGCCTTATATCCCAAAGTGATCTTAAAGGGGGGAAAGGGACCCACATGTGCAAAAATGTTTGTGGCAGCCCTTTTTGTAGTGGGAAGAAACTGGAAACTGAAATGGATGCCCATCAACTGGAGAATGGCTGAATAAGTTACGGTATATGAATGTAATGGAATATTATTATTCTGTAAGAAATGATCAGGAGGATGATTTTAGAGAGGCCCAAAGAGACGTACATGAACTGATGCTAAGTGAAATGAGCAGAACCAGGAGATCACTGTACACAGCAATATCAATATTATAGAATGATCAATTCTGATGAATGTGACCCTTTCCAACAATGAGATGGCTGATATAATTTCAATGATCTTGTGATGAAGAGAGCTATCTACGCCCAGAGAGAAGACTCTGGGAACTGAAGGTGGACCACAACATAACATTCTCACTCTTTTTGCTATTGTTTGCTTGTATTTTGTTTTCTTACTTATTTAGTTTCCTTTTTGATCTGATTTTTCTTGTGCAGCAAGAGAATTGTCTAAATATGTTTACACATATTGGATTTAACATTTGTTATAACATGTATGACATATATTGGATTGCTTGCCATTGGGAGTGGGTGGGAGGAAAGGGGAAAATCTGAAACACAAAGCTATGCAAGGGTCAATGTTGAAAAATTATCTGTGCATATATCTTGAAAATAAAAAGCTTAAAAAAAGAAACTTATTGCTAAATTATAGTTGAGAAAAATAAAAGAAAACATTAAATATATCTCATTGTGGTAAATAAAAAAATTACATTATATTCATTATATTATATATATATTATATTATATATATTCCCCTATTATGGGAGAATAACACACATTCTTGGTCAAGAACTGAAGGCCAAGGAAGAAACATTTTAGCATAGAAGTAATAGAGATAGTGAGTGGGGTTAGAAGGGAAAAATTGATACTCCCTCTTCTGGGAATAATGGCACAAGTTGATCTGATCATGATTCCAGAACTGGAGAACTTGAAGTAGTGAAGAACATTTAGTTTTATGAAACCTGGGAGAGAAACTTAACTACACATTTGGAAGTGAAGGACACTTAGTTTTATGAAACCTGGGAAAGAAACGTGACTGCATGTTTGGAAGATGAGTAAACTAAAGACAAGGAAAACCCATATAAAACCAAGAGCCTACAGCATGTTTTTCTTTAGAGAATCATTTAAATGGGTACATTTAGCCCTTGTGAATATACTATTTCAGGTGTCCTGATTAAAGGTTTCTGGTTATGAAAGGAGAATCCCTGACCTTCTAAGAAATGTGTGCCAAGGTAGAATGTTTAAAAATAAGATTATTTGTGTTAAAAGTATTTATAGTAGCACTTTTTTGTGGTGACAAAATTGGAAATTCATAGGATGTCCATCATTTGGGGAATGGCTGAGCAATTTGTGGTAAATGATTGTAATGGAATACTATTGTGCTATAAGAAATGATGAATAGGAGGCTTTCAGAAAAAAACTTGAAAAGTCTTATATGAAATGATGCATAGTGAATTGAGCAGAACCAGAGGAATAGTGTACACAGTAATAGCAACATTGAGATCCATTGTGAATAACTTAATCTCAGAAATACAAAGATATAAGACAATTCCAAAGGATGAAAAATGCTATCCAGAGAACAGAACTGATGGAGTCCGAATACAGATTGAAGCATATTATTATTTTTTACATCCTTTCTTCTTTTTTATTTTTTTGAGAGGGGAAAGTCTGTCTTCACACATGACTAATATGGAGATTTTTGCATGATTACACATGTATAACCTATATCAAATTGCTTACAATATTAGGGAGAGGGGAACTACAGAAGAGAGGGAGGGAGAAAATTTGGAACTCAAAATTTAAAAAAAAGAATGTTCAAAATTTTCTTTATATACAGTTGAGAAAAATAAATATTTTATAAAAATTTATTAAAAATGATGGTTTCTGAAATAATTTTTAAAGTTGATCTTATAAATAGCAATAAGCTAACATTTAAAAGTTTTTTTCCCCTAAGGAAAACTAAGGAAACTAGGAAGCAATGTATCAACAAGTGTTTATTAAAATGCCTACTATATGCCAGACACTGTGCCAAATGCCTGAATGAATGAAATGAGAATTTGTTGAATGAAACAAGTATTAAGTTCAACAGAACAGTTAATTATTTTCAATTAAAACAATCTCTGTGATTAGTAGGTAGTGAAGAAACCAAATTATCACTCTTTGCAGATGACATGATGGTATACTTAGAGAATCCTAGAGACTCAACTAAAAAACTACTAGAAACAATTCACACCTTTAGCAAAGTGGCAGGATACAAAATAAATCCACATAAATCATCAGCATTTTTATATATTACCAATAAAGTTCAGCAGCAAGAGATACAAAAAGAAATTCCATTCAAAATAACTGTTGATAGTATAAAATATTTGGGAATTTATCTGCCAAGGGATAGTCAGGAACTATATGAACTAAATTACAAAACACTTTCCACACAAATCAAATCAGACCTAGTCAATTGGAAAAACTTAAAATGCTCATGGGTAGGACGAGCGAATATAATAAAAATGACAATACTACCCAAACTAATTTACTTATTTAGTGCCATACCAATCAAACTCCCAAGAAATTATCTTACAGATCTAGAAAAAATAGTAGCAAAGTTCATTTGGAAAAACAAAAGGTCTAGAATTTCAAGGGGATTAATGAAAAAAAAGGCTAAAGATGGTGGACTTGCTGTACCAGATCTAAAACTATATTATAAAACAGCGGTCATCAAAACCATTTGGTACTGGCTAAGAAATAGAGTAGTCGATCAGTGGAATAGGATAGAATCACAAGACAAACTAGGCAATAACTATAGCAATTTGGTTTTTGATAAACCCAAAGACCCCAGCTTTTGGGATAAGTATTCACTATTTGACAAAAACTGCTGGGAAAACTGGAAACTAGTGTGGAAGAAATTAGGGCTTGACCCACATCTAACACCACATACCAAGATAAGATCTAAATGGGTTCATGATCTGGATATAAAGAGTGATTTTGTAAACAAGTTAGAGGAACATAATATAGTTTACCTCTCAGACCTGTGGAGATGGAATAAATTTATGTCCAAAGAAGAACTGGAACTTTTAATTGAAAACCAGATAGATAACTTTGACTATATTAAGTTAAAAAGTTTTTGTACAAACAAAATCAATGCAGACAAGATTAGGAGGGAAGCAATAAATTGGGAAATCATCTTTACATTTAAGGGTTCTGATAAAGGTCTCATCTCTAAAATATATAGAGAATTGTCTCATATTTATAAAAATTCAAGCCATTCTCCAATCAATAAATGGTCAAAGGATATGAACAGACAATTTTCAGAGGATGAAATTAAAACTATTTATAGTCATATGAAAAGGTGCTCCAAATCACTATTGATCAGAGAAATGCAAATCAAGACAACCCTGAGATACCACTTCACACCTGTCAGATTGGCTAAAATGACAGGAAAAGTTAATGATGAATGTTGGAGGGGTTGTGGGAGGGCTGGGACACTGATGCATTGTTGGTGGAGCTGTGAACGGATACAGCCATTCTGGAGAACAATTTGGAGCTATGCTCAAAAAGTTATCAAACTGTGCATACCCTTTGACCCAGCAGCATTTCTATTGGGCTTATATCCCAAAGAAATCATAAAGGAAGGAAAAGGCCCCACATGTGCAAGAATGTTTGTGGCAGCCCTTTTTGTAGTGGCTAGAAACTGGAAATTGAATAGATGCCCTTCAATTGGAGAATGGCTGAATAAATTATGGTATATGAAT
>JAJPUD010012813.1:7762-24226 GCA_023553655.1 Myrmecobius fasciatus
TCTCTTCTCTTCTCTTCTCTTCTCTTCTCTTCTCTTCTCTTCTCTTTCTTTTCTTCTCTTCATCCCTGTCTCTCTCTACGTGTCCCCATCCCCTCTTTGTTTCTGCCTCTCTCTCTCTTTTCTGCCTCTGTCCTCTTTCTCTTCTGTCTCTGTCTCTCTGCCTATCTATCTGCCTCTGTCTGTCTTTCTCTCTTTGACTGCTTCCCTATTGCCTATAAACATGTCAACATCTTTTCCATCTTTAAAAAACCCTTATTTGATCTTATCATTTCTTCTGCCTATTAACATACATTTTTCCTCCTCTTCATAGCTAAACTTCTTGAGAAGTCATCCATAGTGGCCGTCTCCACTTCCTCTCTCCTTTATTCATTCCAATAAGACCTCTGATCTTATTATTAAATGAAATTGATCCCTCCAAAGTTACCTATGATCGAAGTGCTGAATCCAATGGCCTTTTCTCAATCTTTATCTTCCTTGATGTCTCTGCAGCTTTTGATATTATTCAACCTCTTCTCTCTGATATTCTCTTTCCTCTAAGTTTTTGTGACATTGATCTCTTCTGGTCTTCTTCCTATCTATCTGACTAATCCTTCTCAGTCTCCCTTTCTGGATCTTCATTTAGCTTAGTTGCTTCAACTAATCTAACTTGACCCCAAGATTTTGTCTTGGAACACCTTCTCTTCTCCCTCTATAATATCTTATTAGGTAATCTTATCAGCTCTCATAGATTCAGTTATCATCTCTACATAGATGTCTATTTCTCCAGTATTATCTATCCTGATATCCAGGCTCATATCATCCAATAGTCTTTTGGAGGTCTTGAATTCAATTTCTTTTAGATATCTCAAGCTCAAATTGTCCAAAACAACATCCAGCTCCTTAAAGCTCTCTCTATTGTTCTGACTTTTATTTTGTTCTCAAGAATACATTCATCATTTCTATCATCCAGGTTCCAAAACCTGTGACATCCTTAACTTCTCACTTAAATACATCCCAGATGGCCAATCTATTGTCAAGTTTTCTCATTTCTACTTTTATATCTCTTGTAGATATCCCTTTTTACACAAACTCACACACCATATGGGAGAAGGACCTTATCACATCACATCTAGACTATTACAACAGCATTCTGACTAATGTCCTTGCCTTAACTCTTTCCCCACTCTATCCTCCATTTAACTGCCTAAGTTTTAAAAAAAAATCCAGGTGATCTGACTATGTCATCTTTTTCTACTCAATAAACTTCATGACTCCTTATTACTCACAAAATCAAATGCTAAATTCTCCAGTTGCTTTTTGAAGGCCTTCATAATCTGGCCCCTCTCTACCTTTTTTGGTCTTATTTTTCCCTCCTTTTATGTAATTTTGATCTAGAGACAGGTCATCTACTATGTGTGTGCATATATGCATATTTTGCTGCTTGTTACAGTATTGGTACATACTGAGTATTTAACAAATACTTATTGATTGACTCATTGCTTGTTAATTGATTGACTGATAACTCAGTTCTTCTGATTCCCATTCCTAGAGAAGTTCATGGATGATTGATTGGTATCTGGACAGACTTGATCAAGGGAGTTTCCTCAAAATCCTCAGTGACTCAGTTTCCCATCTGTAAAACATGAGAGTTGGATTTAATGATCTCTAAGTCCCTTTCTAGCATTAAATCTGTGATGTTTGATGATCTTATAGAGTTGTGATCTTTTTTTTCCTTTGTATCTTCTTATAAAGTAGGGGATCTTAACTTTTTTCACGTAATAGTCAATAAGCACTTATTAACATTAATTATTTACATACATAATTACATACATAATTATTTACATACATACATATAATTATTAACATAATAATTAAACACCTACTATGTTCCAGGACTGTGCTAAATGCTGGTCCCCTCTGGCAGTCTACCAAAGTCTAAAGATAACTTCTCAGAATAATATTTTTAAATGCATAAAATAAATACATATGACTATAAAGGAAATAAATTATGTTGAAATACAGTTGTCAAAATATTAAAATTTTTAATGTATTTAGTGACAGATTAAATAATTACAATAATTTCAAAATATTGATGAGTATAAATGATATTTTGAGATATATGTAACAACTGTGATGTGATATAAGAATGTGATTTCTGGTGGTGACAAAATCATAGGTAATATTAATATTACTGACTTGTCTATATTCATAATTGAAGGAAAAGTAAGTATCATTTAGAGGCTAGGGAAAATAAAGATGTATTTTTTCCCTAAGTTCATAAACTCTCTGAAATCTGTCCATTGATCCATATTTAGAACTTCTGTTCTGGAAAATATGACGATGCCCACTAAAAGTACATCAAGAGAATAAGGATAAGAAAGAGCTTTTGCTATGGATCCATCAAAGATGAATTAGTTGGCTTGGGCTGTCTAATTTAATGGATAGAGGAGGAAATTTCTGGGCAGTATTAGCCATGTGGTTATTTTTCTATCAATCCTAGATTTTAGAGTTCCATGGTCCAGTTTTCTATAGAGAGAAGAGGAAGTACCTGTGACAGCATCAGTATCTTGGGAAGAAAAAATATTCATGGCTCTGCAGCTGGAGGAGCAGCAGCATACAAAGGGACCAAAGGCCTAAACTTTGTATTCTGTTGTTACTATGAGTTAGTTGCACAGTAAGAGTTTGAGGGGAAAAAGTATTTTTTTCCGTTAGTGTGAGTGGGGGGAATTAAAGCCTATGTTTTAGAATCTTTGCAGGAAGAAAATGAACATGGGCTTGATAGAGTCCCTTACCCGCCCCCCATATTTTGACACATCCTACTTTCATGCTAGGGATGCATGTAGGTTCTAGACGCAAAGCCCCATGTTCATTGCCATCCCAAGTATAATCCAAACCAGAGATTGGCACTGTGGAAGCAAGGGGCTATATAGTGCTCTGAGGCACTTATCCACATACTTTAGTGTTTTGATAAATCAATGATCTCATCAATGTGGCTATTTTTTCTAGAGATATGGATCAAAACCTATATATCTCATACTGTCCTGAGTAACTCTTGCTTTGTCTATGTCTTCCCACAAGTCGTTCATTGGGATCTACCCAAAATACTTTAAATATTTTCCTCTAATTCTCTTGGCTTTGCTTGGATATTAGTAAAGCAAAAGCTCTTTCTCTGTCTCTGTCTCTCTCTTTTCACCTCCTATCTGTTAATTCTGACTCCATGATCAATTCACCTCTTCTTCTAGTCAGCCATCTCCCTTCTTGATAAGATCCTTCATGTTCCTTTTATTCCAAAATTTGGGGTTTTTTTGTGAGTTGCAACTGATTTGTGCCTCTCCATTGACCTTTGGGTGACTCTCAACTTAAGTCTTAGGAGACTGTGAGTATGTATCCCCTGATTTATAGCCATATAGTTCACTGACAAGTTAAAGTGTTTCTACCCTGCTAAATGGGGTCATCTAGCCCCCATTTGGTCAAAGTAAGGACTTCAGTTAATGGTACTTTCTTGCTAGATATTGGATTACTTGCTGTCCAGAGGAGGGGAAGGAGGGAAGGAAGGGAGAAAAATTTGGAACACAAAGTTTTGCAAAGGTGAATGTTGAAAAGTATCTTTGCATGTATTTTGAAAAATAAAAAGATAATTATCTTTTAAAAAAGAAAAAGTTTTTGAACCTTTATCTATATAGAAGTCCAGGTTCCCTAATCCCTGCCCACCCTCCCTCCCTCAATGACTAGTCCTGCTTAATTCAGAAATAGACCCAATAAAATCCCACTGAGCTTTACCAATTTAAGGTACTTTCTTCAACCAGATATCCCACTGGAACTTGATCTGTTCCTTCCCCTCAATCTATAAGTATCTCTCCTCAGTAAAAGCTTTTTTGTATTGTTCTTGTCCCTGAGCTGTGTTGTGTTCTGTCTTGAGGTGCTCTCCTTCCTTGAACTATATTTTGGAATCCCAAACTTTACTCAAACTACATTAAGAAGCCAGTTAATTAATAAGCAGGACCATAATACCTGCTGTTTTTAAGTACTTGAAAGGATTCCATGTAAAAGAAGAACTGGAATTGTTCTTATCAAGAAGATAAATCTAGCCAATTTGCTTAAAAGAGGCAAATTTAGACTTCAAGTAAGGAAAAATTTCCTAAGGATTAAAGCAATCCCAAAGTAGAATGATCTGCTGTAGGAGGTGCTGGGTTGCCCCTTTCTGGAGGGGCAAAGGCTACTTGACCTTTTGTCAGAGGTACTGTAATAGAGATTTTGGATTCAAGAATGGGCTGTACTACATAGCCACTGAAGTCCCTTCCAATGTTAACGTTTTGTGATTCACTGCAAATGGGGGCTGATCTTTGGAATGTCAGAGAGTAACAAGGACTTTAGCTTACCCCAAAGAACAGTTTTGCATATCTTCCACAAAGCACAGACATGTCCCCTTGCTTCCCTTTATTCCCTAAACCCCACTTTATTTTTCCAATTAATTTAGAGCTCCTTCATTCATAGTGATCTCTGGGTCAGTTTCCTCTGGAGTGTAGTGAGACAAGTAGTAGAAGAAAGGAAAGTAAACAAAAACCTAAAATCACATATGAGTTTTTATGATATTGGAGGAAAAAAAAGATTTTCAGTGCGTTACCTAGGTCAGCAGGATGATTCCTTTAGGAAGCTTGACCAAAATTTTTTGGGGTCTTTGTTGAAGGTCATTCATTCTCCTAACTTTTCTTTAGTTCTCCATGATTTTTGCATTTTTATTGTTTTTTTCTGGTTATACATGTACATTAATTTTTAAATACACTTTTCTTTATGAATCATGTTGAAAAAGAAAAATTATAACAAAAGGGAAAAGCCACAAGAGAAAAAAAAACAAGAAAAAGAAAAAAATGAACATAGCATGTGTTGATTTACAGTCAGTCTCCATAGTTCTCTCTCTGGATGCAGATGACATTTTCAATCCAAAATTTATTGGGATTGACTTGGATCACTGAAATGCTGAGAACAGTCTTTCATGGTTGATCACTGCACAATCTTGCTGTTCCTCATGACTTTTGAGTGGAAGATTTTACTTTCTTTGACCTCAAGCCTTGAAGGGGAGTATTGAGTATTAGATGCTCTTGGATTTATGTAATGGTTTCTTTAGAAAGGCCCTTGGAGATCACAAAGTCCAACCCCTTAACTTTATAGATAAGAAAACTGAGGCTCAGAGAGAATGTGACTTGCTCAATGGCCTATAGCTAGCAATTAATAGAGAAGGCTCTGAGTCAGACCTAAGGCCTCTTTACATTGTATTATATTATGAAGAAAGAGGTCCTTGAATAGTGGTAAATTATGATCCTTTCAAGGAGTGAGTGAAAGGTAGGAAAAGGCAGGAAAAGAGAGAAGAGAGAATAATCCCTCTGCTTTTAAGTACAAGATAGTTGTATCAAGAAGGGAGAAAGAAAGCAAAGGAGAATAAGATAGAGACAAAGACACACACATAAACACACAGACAAAGACAGAGAGACAGAGAGAAACAGAGATAAAGAAAGAGAGAGAGAGAAACAGAAAAAAATAGATAAAAATGACAGAGAAGGAATGTTGACTGAGGTAAGTAAAATTGCAAGAAAACTTTCTTTTTTTTACAATTGAGCCAAAAAAAGAAGAGAAAATAGAAAAGAAGATAATGGAAACTCCTAATTCATGGAAACACACCAATCTAAACAGGTTCTGAGCAGCAAATCTAGCTGTAAAAGCTGAGATAAGGGCCTGAAATTGTTGGCTCCCGTTGATATTCAATTTTGGAAATTCAGGGCAATCTTCAGCCCTGGGGTTTAGCAAGAAAGATCTATACTATATACCTGATGTGTTCTCTTTATTCATTAAAAAAATAAAAATTAAGCCAGCTGTAGGGAAATATAATGTTTTCCTTTGGTAATTCATCCCTGTAGCTCCCCTTCTTTGTCATTTTAATTAAAGTCAGTGCTAGCCACAGTATAGATATTTGCCATTATTAGCCTTAAATCAGGCACCCATTTTAAGAAATCTCCCCCTTTTGAAAGAGAAGGATGGCAATGAGAAGGAATAAATATTTGAAAAGGCCACAGCAGCAGTGAAGTCATGGTCCTCAGGCTTCATTAGTATGGATTTTAGCTCAATTTATTTCCCTCCTACTGCCTGTGCTTATCAGATGGTCAGGTTGTGGCAGCGGGTCCTCCACTCAAACTGAAATCATTCCCATCACCTGGGGCTTTGAAAGCAAGAATCCTATGTACTGGAACACTTAAAACTTTGACACTTAGAACTTAGTACGTATTCTGTCTGCTCAGGCTCATGTACAATTCCATCTCTTGCTGGTAGGGGGCCAGAGAAGAAAAACAAGCCAGCTGGAGACAGGTGGGATTTCTACTTGTTTTTGCAAATCTCCATCTGGACATAAGGACCCTTAAGAGCTAACAGAACTTAGAATATAGAGCATTCATGTTCCAGAGTAAAATATAAACTCTATATTTAAAAGGTATATTAGGATAGAGGGCTCTCAAGTGATAGGGTTCTGTTATTGAGGAAGGGAGAGATGACAGGCAGATAAAAATGCATTCAATCATTTATGTCATTTAATAAAAAACCTGGTTGTTGGGAATTAATGATTCAATTTAATTCAACTTATGTTTATTAAATGACTATTACCTACTAAAGCACCGTGCTAGGCAATAATATGAAGTAAAAAAATTGCCTCAATCCAAAAGTCAATCAACAAGCATTAAAATGCTTATGATGTGCCTGACACACTAAGAACACATACAAAGAAATAGCTCTTATCTTAAGGAGATTCCATTCTGTTTGAGAAGGTGGGATTCTAGAAGTGGAGTTGAAGAAGGGAAATATTCCAGGCTTGGAGGACAGCCTATTTAAATGCAGGGAGACAGGAGAAGGAATGTGAAATGTGAGAACAACAAAAATGCCAGTTTGACTAAAACACAGAATTCTTAAAGTAGGTTAATGTGTAATAAGAAAGGGAAGAAGGAAACAAGAATAAAATTAAATGCCTATTATGTTCTAGGTTTTTCACAATTATTACTTCATTTGAACTTTATAATCATCCTGGGAGGGTGGTATTCTTCTCCCCATTTTACAGATGAGGTAATTGAGGCAAACAGAAATAAGTGACTTGTCCAGCATCACACAACTGTGTCTGAGTCTGCATTTCAACTCAGATCTTTCCAATTCCAGATTAGGCATTGTATCTAAATGGAAAGAAGAGGTTGAATAATGTTCTAACTTGTACTTTGCATTTTCCATAATAATTTTATATCCAGTTCCCCAAATTTTCTGAAGGTTATCTCCATTTTACAATGAAAATAGAGTCAGAGAGATTGCTCAGGATATCTAAGTCCAACTTCCTACCCAGTGTAGAAATAGTCTTGATGGCTTAGAATCACACAGAATGTTACAGCTGAAAGGGACCTTAGGCATCATCAAATCCAATCATTTTATACACTGATCATTTTATACCTAGGGAAACTGAGGCTCAAAAAGAAATGTCTTGCTAAGGACATATGTAGCTAGGAGCAGTGTCAGGACCGATCTTTGGATTCCCTCTATATTTTTGTTTTGTTTTGTTTTTCTTTTTCTCCACTCCTCCTGTATTTACAGAAAGTTTGTTGATATTCAAGTAACAAAAAAATTCTACCCCTTTTCTGTCTTTTCACCTTACACTATCTTTGGCAACCCTGTCTTAGAGTTTTTATTTTATTTTATTTTTAATCTGACAGTTTCACTGGTCTCTTGCATGCCCTTTGGCAGTGATAATGGCTGGCAGAGAGAGGAGAAAGGAGCTTTCTTGGTGATAGTTATTTAGTGTGTCACCAGGGCCCAATGCCTTTGCATTTCTGACTCATTTTTAACTGTTTTCTGTTGACTTATCCTTATAAGTCTCTTATCTCTTCCCTTACTGCATCAAATGAATCTCCCTTTTCTTGCCTTAAATATCTCCATCAATGCAATATCTTCCAGAGAGGGAGTAAAAAATAACCACAACGAAAATCATAATTTCATACTGCTTGCATAGATAAAATCTTATCTAAAGACCTTTCCTGATGTTGCTAATTCTGCCTTGTTGAGAGCATCTAACTCTATTGGTGCAAATATGCTCTGAGTGTGCAAAAAATCAAACAATGGAGATTGTTGGTCTTTTTTTTAAGGGCAAATAGATCCCTAATACTAAAATTATTGTCCGCTACTTACATCTCAGAAGAAAGAGCATTTAAGTTAAGAATAAGGAGAGTGGGACTCTGTGTGTGTGTGTGTGTGTGTGTGGGAGAGAGAGACAGAGACAGAGACAGAGAGAGAGCGAGACAGAGAGACAGAGACAGAGACACATACACACACATAGACATAGAGAGAGAGAGGAGGGAGGAAAGCAGGGGAGAGAGGGAGAGTTATTTCTATAGAAGGAAAAAATTTCCTAGTAACTGGAGTTATTTGAAATAAGTTACCCTGAAAGTTAATGAACTCTGACTAGAGCAGAAATTTGTATGGCCATTTGTCAAGCATATTGTAGAAAGAACTTCTGATTAAATATGGACTAGATTGGAAAACCTTTGAAGTCCCTTCCAACATTATGAGCCTATGATTCCGTGTTGGAAAAGGAATCAGGGGGTAGCTAGGTGGCACAGTGGATAGAGCACTGGCCTGAAATCAGAAGGACCTGAGTTCAAATGCAACCTCACACTTAATACTTCCTAGGTGTGTGACCCTGGAAAAGTCACTTAGCCCCATTTGCCTTAGGAAAAAAAAAAGGAAAAGGAATAAGACCTCTCACCAGGGAGAATTCTGGCATTGAAGATGTTAGCTTGTGATGGTAACCTCAGTATGGCTTTGCCCAAGGCAGAGATTGCCAAACTCCATTCCACTTATAGAATCTGGTCTGTTAGAGAACTAAAAATGATTTTTACATTTTAAAATAAAATTGTGTTTTTTTTAATGTATAGGTAGCTAGTACAATGGATAGAGCACTAGACTTAGTGTCAGGAAGATCTGAATTCAAATTAAGCCTTAGCTACTTACTATGTGAACTTGGATAAATTACTTAATCTTAATCTGACTCAGTTAGTTTCCTCATCTGTGAAATGGGTATCATGATAGCATCTAACTTGTAGAGTTGTTGTGAGAATCAAATGGCATAACATACATAAAATACTTTGCAAACCTTAAAGCACCATATTAATATTAGCTGTTATTAAAAACCATTTTTTACTATTGTGCTGTAAAAAATAATGATCAGGATGATTTCAGAAAAACCTGGGAAGATCTACATGAATTAATACAGAGTGAAGTGAGCAGAACCAGGAGATCATTATAAATAATTATAGCAATATTATAATGATGATCAATTGTGAAGGAGTTATTCTGATCAATATAATGATCCAAGATAATTCCAAAGAATTCATGATGAAAAATGTTATCCACTTCCAAAGAGAGAACTAATAATCTTATGAAAATTGAAGTATTCTTTTTTAAATTTTTTCTTGTTTTTTTCCTATACTTGGTTAATATGGAAATGTTTTACATGATTTTACATATATAATTGATGTATTGCTTGCCTTCTCAATAGGTGGAGGAGGAACGGAGGAAAGGAAAGAATTCAGAACTCAAGATTTAAATTAAAAATAAGTAAATAATAATTTTGTTTTTAGAATAACAAACAAAAGAAAATGTTATTAGCTTACTAATGAACAAAATAAAATGGTCATCTGGCTTTAGTCTTTGAGCTATAGTTTGCTAACCTCTAGTCTAGGACTTCTAAACCAAGGTCAAAAACAAATCCCAAAGGAATAGCAATTTTATTATTTGAGAGTTAGTGCCTTTTATATTAGCTTTGAAGAGTAATTCATTTTCCAAATTTAAGTTGATTCCTCATAATCTTTGTCATTCTCAGTTGTAGTTTCTGATATCACCAGTGATCTCTCTGCCAAGCCTGTAATTGTTTCCTGGGTTGCTACATTCACAGAGATCAAGCTACAGTAGATTCCTTGCTGTTGACTTTATAACAAAGTCAGACTGATGAAGGCAGATGTCTTCATATCATGTTTATTGTCATCTTACACACAGTAGTCACTCAATTTTTTTTGAATCACCATCTTATTATAGAATCATTAATTGAAAGCTGGAAATTACATTAGAAGTAACTGAGTCCAAATCCTTTATTTTACAAATGCTACAACTGGTCCAGAAGTTGAGAAGGATTATGAATTACCTGAGGTCACACAAACATGATGGGACAGAGGTAAGATTTGAATCCAGATTCTCCAACCGAAAATCTAAAACTCTCTTCATTATACTATGCTGCTCTAATTGAGTTCTTTGAGGCCATCAATCTGGGGTAAATCTCCAGCATGTCCTGACACAGAATGTCCCTAAACACAGCACTGGAGATTTCATAGTTCAATTTAGAGCTGAGAAGAATTTCAAAGATCTTTTGCTTTACTGATGAGGAAACTGAAGGGCAGAGAAGTGAAGCACTTGGTCACACTGGTAGAGTGTGGCAGAGCTGGGAGTCAGACTCACTTCTCCCTACAAATCCACTATTCCCTGTCCTCCAGCTTCTATAAGACTGAAAGTTGGGACCAGATTTTAGAGGGACTTAATGCCAGACTAAGGAATCTAAGGCATTAGAGAGATACTGAAGAAGCATCAAGGTCAAAATGGTACTTAAGAATTTCACTTTGGCATCAAGAATAGGATAAATTGGAGTAGGCAGAAGGGAGAGATAAAAAGGCAAGTTAGAATGCTATTACTAAGTCTAGATAAAAGAAATGATACCTGCCCTATTATAGTAGCAGTGGTAAAGAGGGACCTGGATGTAATAGAGAGTGGGATCTTGGGGGAATGATGGTGAGGAAGGAGTCAAGGAGATGGGTGAAAATATGGTGGCACTATTAAACCAAATAAGGAATTCATGAAGAAGAGCTGTTTAGGGGCTAGTCCAAGTGGGAGATAAGTGGGGGGGGAGAGTTCTACTTTAGTTAGTAATAGTAATTCTAATTAGTGATAGTTAAGAGGCAACAAGATACAGCATTGAAAGTTTGGAGTACAAAGTCAAAAAAAATCTAAAATCAAGCCTGGTTTGGGACATCAAGTCCAGAAACAGTATGGTGAGCCCCCAGCATGTGGGGGAGGGTCAGCATACTGTGAAGAAGGGGTGAATTGGCCCAAGTTGGCAATGGAGCAGTGGGTCAGAGCTTCTGTGTCCAATTAGTATTTGGCTTGCACTTGTAAATAGACATCGAACTTCCAGCTCAAGAAAGATAGAGAGACGCAGGCTCAAAAAACAAACAAACTAAAAATGTCGGAAAAAAATTGGCTATTTCATAAGTCATTAGTAAAGAGTGTATTAGAATGATACTCTGTCATATCACTGGGAAAGTCAATATCTTATATTGAATTTTTCACACACTGTATATTTTGAATATAGTGCAAATGGTTTATATCTGATTAAATACCCTCATATTTTATTTAAAAGTTATGTAAGTGACTAGGAAAACAATTTATAATCAGATCTCTCATAAAAAATTAATATCTCACCTTTCTCACTAACACAAAGGAGAGACTGTAAACACCAAGGTGTCTGGAATGGGGATTTAATTGAATGTATGGGAGAGATGGGTTGACATCTGAGTCAAACTATAAATCCTATTTCCCCATTTTAATGAGTAGGAAGTTCTTTCCTTAAAACCATTTTTCCTTGAAAGTGTACTTTATAAACTCTAGTCTATGGTTATTTAATCAAAATAAACCTTGTACTAAAGCTTTGAAATTGCAAATTATTCAGTCAGTTGCCAGACAGAAAACTACTCATGGGAAATGCCTTTCCCCCCTTATAGTGTTACTGATGTTTGACAAAAATGTATCTCCTACTTTAAATTGGCAATCTATCCACTCAGGCATACCATGCCATGAGCAGCCTTCTGAGGGAGTGAATCGGGTCCATATGGGGTGGCATTTAGTTAAGTCCCTAGAGAGATTTAGGAGTGAGGTGGGAATGTTTGTAGGCCTGTTCACAGATGAAAACCAGAATTTATCAAATTAGCAGTTTGCTGGCTTTACCCAATGTGAACCACATATTCTGAATTTTCTATTTATACACAAGCTTCCTCTATTTCTTTTTTTTCTCCTGTTCTGTTTCTGACAATTTTCCAGCACACTATCTCTATACATGGACAATAGTTTCTGTCCCCACTCCTACTTAATGCAATCACGGAAGAACCAGACTCAGCTGGATTGAGTCAGTCAATCAAAAGGGTAAACAAGTCCCTAATCAATTTGAGAGGAATAAAGTATTTTGATCATTATATAAAGACAGATAAGCTACCCAGGAAATATCTTGTGATTGACTGAAAGAATCAGACATGCTTCTGGGACTATGTATAACACAACAAGCTGGTTCCAAAATGTAAATTCCAGCTGGAAATCAGTTGAATGGTAGTTGAATTCAGCAGGGAAGGACACAAAAGAGAAACTTCTCAATCTCTCTGTCTTTCTCTGTGTCTCCCTCTGTGTGTGTGTGTGTCTCTCTATCTCTTCTCTGTTTCTCTCTCATTCTCTTCCTTTTCCTTCTGACCTCCCTTTCTTGACAAGGACATGACCTTGTAAACTTTAAAAGGTCAGAAGATTTGGAGTTCCCATTTGGTGACAATAGCAGTGGCCACCATTGTCTCTAGGGGATCTGTGACTGAGAGCATGTGCCTCACCATAATTTTATCAAAGTTATATCCCACACATTTCAGGAATATTGTTTATGCAAGGGGAGAATATATCACTGGTTTGGAGGGATGTTTCTATAACAGCTATCTTTAGCAAACCTATTAGTAAATACCATCCCAACCCATTTTTTGAAGGAGCAAGAGACAGAGACACACAGAGAAACAGAGGCATAGACAAAGGGACAGAGAGATATTGTGCTAAGCATTAGAAATATAGATAGAAAAAGAAATAAAAGAAAGAATCCTTGCTCCCAAGGATTTTCTAATTTAATGGGGAAAGACAACATACAAAAAGCTGAAAAGGAAGAGGAAGATACCCAGTAGTTAAGTAAGATGAGAAATGAAGAGATGTTTGAGTTGAGCTCCCTTCTGAAATAGAGATTTTGGAGATGCTGGCTTCACTGTCCAGTCAGGGAGGCAGAAGATAGTGACGAAATTGAGAATCAAGGATGAAAGGATTTGGATGATGGGGTTTTCCCACCAATGAGCTTTCTGGGGCATGGTGGAAAAGTCAGTCAAAGAATTCTCAAAATAGTACAGCCAACGCATGACCAACTCTATTTCTGTAGTTTAGGTTTTGTTTGTGTTTTCCTAATCTTAGATGAAAACTAATTCAGAGATATAATGAACCAGGTTATGACTTTTTATCATTTTAATATTGTCCATGAGACTTTCTTGTCAAAGATACTGGAATGATTTGCCATTTTCTTCTCCAGGGGATCATCTTTGGTCAGAACTCTCCACAATGGCCTGTTCATCTTGGGTAAGCCCTGTGTAGAATAGCTTATAGTTTCACTGAGTCATGCAAATCCCTCTGTCACAACAAGGCAGTGATCTAGGAGGGGATTCTGCTAGCTGGGTATCAGCAATATGTGAATTGAGTGTTATCAGAAGTGCAGGATGCTTTTAGAAGAGACAGAGGAACTAGAGACCAAATTGCCAATATATGACATATTATGGAAAAAGCAAGGGAGTTCCAGAAAACCTTCTGTTTCTACTTCATTAACTACACTAAAGCCTTTGACTATGTGAATCACAACAAAAGGTGGCAAGTACTCAGAGAGAGAATACCAGATCATTTTGCCTTTCTCCCAAGGAACCTGTATGGGAAGCATAGAACCAAAAATGAAATAACTGATTAGTTTAAGATTGGGAAAGGAGTAAGACAAGATTGTACACTGTCATCTTATTTATTTAACTTATATGCAGAATACATCATGCCAAATGCCAGGCTGGACAAAAAAAGTAGTGAAGAATTATGAAGCCTCTTGATAAGGGTAAAAGAGGAGATTGTAAAAGCTAACTTGTAGTTTGACATTTGAAAATCCTCCCTTCATCCCGCTAAATTAAGATCATGGCAACTGGTCCCATCACTGTGCCTGATAAATAAGGAGAAGAAATGAAAGTAGTGTCAGGTTTTATATTCTTGGGCTCAAAGGTCACTACAGATGGTGACCACAGCCATGAAATTAAAGCCTTTTTTTTCCCCTTGGAAGGAAAGGGATGGGAAATCTAGACAAAATACCAAAACTAAAACAAAACAAAGCAAAAAAACCTAGAGACATCACCTTGCTGAGAAAGATCCAGAAGTCAAAATTATGGTTTTTTCAATAGTAATGTGTGACTATGAGAGTTGGACCATAATAAGAAAAGCTAATTCTGTAGCATTGACACTTTGAAATCAGTCAATATTTAAAGAAATTAATTTGGTCATTGTCCTTCATTCTCAAAGAGGACTAAAATGACATCACTATGTTAAAATCAAGTTAAAGTGTGTCTGATTGTGGCTGATCAATGCTTTACCACAGGTGGAGATGAGACAAAATAGTCCATATGAACATTTGGAGTGGATTCTCTAGCTTTGTGCATCTCACATTTCTTCAAGCTACTTCATTTCTGTTTTGCTCAAAGAGGGAAAAAAAAAAGAAAAACCCTTTTCTGATGAGGACACATCATGCTGGGTGGTACTTTGCCAGTGTCTTCCATGTTATGCAATCAATTCTGAAGTTCTTAAAAGAGACTTCGGGAGTGTCCTTATATTGCTTTTTCTGACCACCATGAATGCTTGCCCTGTGGTGAGTTCTCCATAAAATAGTCTTTTTGGCAAGCATACATTTGGCATTTGAACAATGTGGCCAGCTCAATGGAGTTGAGCTCTCTGCAATAGAATTTGAATGCTTAAAAGTTCAGTTCAAGAAAGGACCTCAGTGTCTGGTACCTTATCTTACCAGGTGATCTGCAGAATTTTCCTAGAACAATTTGAACGGAAGTATTTAAGTTTTCTGGCATGACACTGGTTTCATGGGCATACAACAATGAGGTGAGCACAATGACTAGAGGTAGTCAATTTAATACCTCTCCTCTCCCACATTTTCCCTCAGAGCCTCCCAAACACTGAGCTAGGTCTGGCCATGCATGTTTCAGCATCATCAATAATGTGGACATCCCTGGAAAATATACTTCCAAGGTAAGTGAACTTATTCACAGCATTCAAAACATCTCCATTTTCTATAACCAATAATTTCACATATGGATGGTTTGGTACTGGCTGAGGGAGCACCTATGTTTTCTCGGCCAAAATGAGCACAAGCTTTGATTCATACTTTGTTGCATCTCAGCTTCAGAGGCTGCATTGAATGCACAATCATCTGCCAACAAAAATTCATGTAGCAACATGCCCTCCACTTTACTTTTGGCTTGTAGTCTTTTCAAATTGAAGAATTTACCCTCACTGTAGTAGCTAACTTTGTTGCCATATTCATTCTCATTGAAAGAATTTATTAACATGGTTAAATACCTAAAATGACAACCTGGCTAAAAAGCATGGCAGCAAATACAGAGTCTTGCTTCATTCCATTGGTGACTGGGAAAGTGCAAGAGCACTGTCCATTACCCAGAACCCAAGCAATCATTCATCATAAAATTGACCTCTATAATACTGATGAACTTTTCTGGGTGTTTAAATTTTGACAATTTCCCATAAGCCCTTGTGACTGAGAGTATCAAAGTCTTTGGTGAGATCGATAAATGTTGTATACAGAATACTTGTTGGAAGGATAAATACTGAAGTTGAAATTGAAATATTTTGGCCACATCATGAGAAGGCACGATTCATTAAAAAAAAAGACCCTGATGTTGGAAAAGATTGAAAGCAAAAGGAGAAAGGGTAGGGGAGGATGATAAAGAGAGTGTCACAGAAGCAATGAACATGAACTTGGACAGAATTCAGAAGATAGTGAAGGATAGAAAGACCCGCCGTGCTATGATCCAAAGGGTCATAAAGAATTGAGCATGACTAAATTAATGAACAACAGATTATGACTTATGAACTTTTAAAAGATTAGGATAAGCACCAGAAGTCCAGTAATGGGAATTCATAACAACATTTGCCAGTAGTTATGCTTTTCCAAGTAAGATCAGTGAGACTCTAATCCTGAGGAATAATCTACTTCATCCAGTCCAGCAATAAATCAATCTAGCAGTCAAGACATCGTATCCTTAAGTAAGGGAGTAACTCATCCATTCTCTAAATGCAATGCAGAGACTTAACAACTCTTAATGCAGACTTTTTCTGACCACCATGAATGCTTGCCCTGTGTGAGTTCTCCATAACCAAAAGTGAATTTGATGATTCAGGACATGGAGATGTTGGGTGAGTAATTCTAGACCCTATATATGGAGACTCATTAGGATTTGAACCCAAGACCTCATAGATCTTTTTTTTTTTTTTTTTTTTTTTTTTTTTTTTTTTTTTTTTTTTTTT
>JAJPUD010012813.1:24326-47479 GCA_023553655.1 Myrmecobius fasciatus
TTTTTGCTGAGGCAATTGAGGTTAAGTGACTTGCCCAGGGTCACACAACTAGGGAATGTTAAGTGTCTGAGACCAGATTTGAACTTCAAGGCTGGTGCACTATCCACTGCGCCACCTAGCTGCCCCCATAGATCTTAACTAAGAATTATATTCTTAGACCAAAAAGTTTTTAGATCATGTACAACATACTCTACCTGGTATCAATACACAGGGAAGATTGGTGAACCTGCTTCTGGAAAGTGTGTGGAGGGCCTTACCTTTCCTGTAGACTGATACCCATAGAGCATAATGAGCATGTTTTATTATCTGGGACTCCATTGGTTGATCACCTGTATATAAATAATTACCATGTAAAAGAGAAAGCAAAAGTCATCTTTCCAATCAATAAGCCATCATCCTAGTTCAGTCCCTCAACGTCTCTCAATAACCTACTAATTCATTTCCTTGCCTCCAATATAGTTTTTTCTTTTTTTTTTGAAAAAAAAATCCATTTATTTAATTGGCTAGAATTGCTATGACCTCAAATAGAACATCCTATTTTTCTTTTTTTCATTAAAGCTTTTTATTTGTATAACATATGTATGGGTAGTTCCCCAGCATTGATCGTTACAAAGCTTTCCATTACAAATTTTACCCCCAGTCTCCTCCCCTCCCCTAGATGGCAGGAAGTCTACTACATGTTAATAATGTTGAAATACTTGACAAGTTATGCAAGAAAAATCCTATCTACAAAAAAAAAGAAAATCAGAAAAAGGAAACACAATGCAAGCAAATATCAATAGAGAGCATGAAAATGTTATGTTGTGGTCCACATTTCATATATCTCTCCCTGGGTGTATATGGCTTTCTTCAGGGAACAATTGGAACTGGTTTGAGACAATTCTTTGTTGCAGAGAGCCATGTCCATCAGCATTGATCATCATGTAATATTGTTGTTGCTGTGTATAATAATCTCCTGGTTCTGCTCGTTTCACTCAGCATCAGTTCATGCAAGTTTCTCCAAGCCTCTCTGAAATCGTCCTGCTGGTCGTTTCTTACAGAGCAATAATATTCCATAACATTCATTTACCATAATTTATTCAGCCACTCTCCAATTGATGGGTATCCCTTCAGTTTCCAGTTTCTAGCCACTACAAAAAGAGCTGCCACAAACATTCTTGCACATGTGGGTCCCTTTCCCTCTTTTAAGACCTATTTGGGATACAAGCTCAGTCAGAAACACTGCTGGGTCAAAGGGTATGCACAGTTTGATAGCTTTTTGAGCATAGCTCCAAATTGCTCTCCAGAATGGTTGGATCTATTTACAGTTCCACCAACAATGTATCAGTGTCCCAGTTTTCCCACATCCCCTCCAGCATTCATCGTTATCTTTTCCTGTCATTTTAGCCAATCTGACAGGTGTGTAGTGGTTTTCAGAGTTGTCTTAATTTGCATTTCTCTGATCAATAGTGATTTGGAGCACCTTTTCATATGACTAGAGATGGTTTTAATTTCATCCTCTGAAAACTGTCTGTTCATATCCCTTGACCACTTATCTATTGAAGAGTGGCTTGAATTCTTATATATATGAGACAATTCTCTATATATTTTAGAAATGAGGCCTTTATCAGAACCATCAAATGTAAAGATGATTTCCCAATTTGACGCTTCCCTCCTAATCTTGTCTGCATTAATTTTATTTGTACAGAAACTTTTTAACTTAACATAATCAAAATTATCCATCTGGTGTTCAATTAGGAGTTCCAGATTTTCTTTGGACATAAATTTATTCCATCTCCACAGGTCTGAGAGGTAAACCAATATAGTTTTTTCAATCTATCTTTCACACAGTTGCCAACATAATCTTCCTAATGAACAGGTCTGATTGTCAGTTTACTCAAAAACCTTCAGTGATTCTATATTGTGTACAGAATATAATATAAATATTTTGGCTCTAATAATCTGATTCCCAGGTTCTTTTCTCACTACTCCTTTCCAAATTTTACTACTCTGGCCAACTTGTAGAACTCCCTCCCTCCCATCTTAACATGCTATCTCCTACCTTCATGATCCACAAAAGTCCTTCTCCATGCCTGGAATACAACTTCTCTTCATTTTTCTCTCTTACACCCTTCTCCTTCAAGGCTGAGCCCAAGTTGCTGAAGCTTTCTGCCTTGCCTCCACCCTTTCTTCAGTTCAAAGTATTCTCTCTCTTTTCACATATTCCCAGTGTTTTCTCTTGTTCAACCTTTTGCCTTGTGTTTTTACTTGTGTTCTGGTGGTATTCTGCTCTACCACATACCTACAGTAGAATGGAAATACATGAGGCCAGGCACTGTCATTTTTATCTTTTCATCCCACACTTAGCACAGTGGTGTGAAGTAAGCACTTAACCTTTTTTTTAAAGTGAACTGAAAGTGAAACAAATGATCTTCAAAGTGCTAATGTGAGCCATCATGTGTGGAAGTTTGCATTAAGAGTTGTTAAGTCTCTGCATTGCATTTAGTTTAGGTGTACAAAAACAAAACAGTGGAACTCATGAAGGTCATATAAAGTAAAATGATTTAGAGTTAAACCCAGACAGCCATAGAGAGGGGCCAAGTGGGGCCACATGTACCAAAAAATTCAATCTAGAGAGCAGTGCAGGGACCTGCAGCACCATCTTGGGGCACTGATTCCTTCACTTGCCTTTTCCCTTTGGCAGTAGCTGTAGTTATGGTTAGTTTTATTCTGAAGTCAATGTCCTCCCTTTCAGCATCCTAGAAATCTCAGGATATTCTTGGCTATATTTCTTTATGCCAACTGAATTTACAACCCACTTCTTTTGTTCTTGTTATTGAGTCATTTCAGTCATGTCAAACTCTCTGGCTCCCAATTTGAGGTTTTCTTGGCAGAGAAGCTAGAGTGGCTTTCTACTTCCTTTTCCAGTTCATTTTACACATGAGGAAACAGAGGCAAATAGGATTAAATGACTTGCCCAGGGTCAGACAGCGAATAAGTATCTGAGGCTAGATTTGAACTCTGGAAGATAAGGTTCTCTGACTTTAAGCCCAGCTGTCCTCCCAGCCCCAGCCACTTAGGCTAATTACCCAAAGTGCAGAAGTTTGCTCTGAAACCAAGAAGCACACACTTTACCTTAGCATCTATAGCTTCAGGGAACATGTATAAAACAGCAGACAGTTCATTCACCCAAAAGGAAGCACCTGTGAGCTGGAATCATACTTTCTTCCTATTCATTTTGATCACTATTACCTACAGTGATTACTTTGAACAGCAGCTTTCAAATCAAATCATTCATGTACCCAAAATAGCCACAAATGGAACTCTGGAAGGAGAATTTAAAATCTGTGTGAACTTTATCCAGAAAATACAAAATATGAGGCCACTAAGGAAAGTGAGGGAGTTTAATTTGCTGAAACAGTGATTGATTCCTCTTAGTTCACTGCACTAGGAGTCATTTTAATTAACACCATCTAATACTATTTGAGATGCATTTTGCAAATGTCAGCAGCTCCATTTTTTTTCTCTTCCGACTTTACTGCAATAAAGTTAAAAGAGAAGGCCAAGGCAAAACGATTAAAGTTGATTTAACAGCAGTAAAGTGAATTGTTATCTATGTTGTTTAATATATCCCAAGCATGTTGCAAAGTGATTTTATGGACTGATTTTTTTTAAAGGTGGACACCTCCCAGTAAAGATTTGAATCATTCATTATTATCATAATTCTACTGTATAAAGGATGTCAGGGGAAGATGGCAGGATTTGTGTATTTATTTATATTGGGGGTGAGGAGAACAACACTTCTAATTATAACATTCCTTTTAAAACTGAACAAATTCTCTTAGCAAGTTTGGACCCTATTGATTGTGGGTCAAAAACATGGCCTCCTAAGTTTATTCATTAAGCAAATATTTATTAAGCATTTAATATGTACAGTATACCTTAATATTCCAATTGATCTATGCTATCATTTCTATGAGTACTTTCTTAATTAAGGCAAAGAATAACTTCTCTGCAAATACCTGTTTATCCCAAATAACTTCAGTATTTTCCCAGAAGTTTTCCACAGAAGGGTCCAGTGTGGTGGAGCCCTTCTTTAAATTCTCTGATATAAAGAGGATAACAAAGGTTCTCAATGGTTCTCTTCTGGTTATCTCTCTTGCAATTACTACACAGGATCATAGATACAGGGCTGGAAGCAATGTTAGAAGCCCCTAAGCTCAATTCTTGCATTTTACAGCTGAGACTCAGAAACGTTAAATGATCTACCTCAAATCACAGAATTATTAACTGTCCAGGCAGCATTCAAATTCTAACAATAACAAGAACAAAAATAATCTTTTCAGCCTTTTTAACTGTGTTTGACTCTTCATGATCCCTTTTGGGGGTTTTCTTGACAAAGATACTAAAGTGGTTTGCCATTCCCTTTTCTATGTCATTTTACAAAAGGCGAGGAAACTGAGGTGAATAGTGACTAGCAGAGTCACTCACACAGGTAATAAGTGTCTGAGGCTGGATTTGACCACAGAAAAATAAGCTTTATTCAAATCAGGCACTCTGAACTGCCTAGATGCCCAACAATAACAATGGCTACTTTTATATAGTGCTTGCTGAGTGCCAGGCACTTGTGCTAAAAACTTTACAATTGCTATCTCTGATCCTCACAACAACTCTGGCAGCTAAGTACTATTATTATCTTCATTTTACAAATAAGGAAAACGAGACAAATTGGGGCTACAGGACTTGCTCAGAAATACGCAGTATCCGGGGCCGATTTGAACTCAGATATTCCTAACTTCAGGCCCCACATTGTATTTACGGCCAATTACCTAACACTAAATCATTGATCCGGCCTTTTCATTTGTCCATTTCTTTGAGGATATCCTTTACACCATTTATCTTGCATGCTTCCTGGTTTGGAGTGTGTTATAGCAGGCACATGCCCACCCTGCTCTGGGCCCACCACGCACCTCTCTGGTGTCTTTTGGGTGATTTGCAGTTTCAATTCTTTATAAACTATAGTGATCCATGACTTGTAGTCCATCATGACACTAACAAGATGAGCCCTGATGTAACGTTGATTCTGGGAGGTTATCAATAGAACTTTGTTTTGTATTGTTCCAATACAATCCAGACCTTTCTTTTCTTTCTGCTCAATTATTCAATTTCAGCTCATTGTCCTTTTCAGTGTAAATTACAAACTTACATGGTAAAAGTATGTGTGTATGTGTATCTTCAGTCAATCAATCAAACAATTGTTAAGTATCTACTGTGTGCCAGGTATTGTGCTATGTACTAAGGCTTCAAAGAAGGTAAAAGACAGCCACTGCCCTTGAGAGGAGGGAGAGAGCTTGCAAAAAACTACATGCAAACAAAATATACACAGAGTAAACTAAAAATGATCTACAGAGGGAAGGCACGAGTGTTAAAGGCTATCAGGAAAGGCTTCATGTAGACGATGGGGTTTTAGATAGGACCTGAAAGAAGCCAGGGAAGCCAGGAGGTAGAAATGAGAAGGGAGAGAATTCCAGGCTGGGAGTAGCCCGTGAAAGTGCAGAGTCCTGAGATACAGTATGGGGCGTAAGGAATAAGGAAGCAAGTATGGGAGGTGGTGAAAAGTGTAGGAATACTAGAAAAGTGGGGTAGGGGAAGGGCAGGCAAGATTAT
The DNA here is from genome assembly GCA_023553655.1 of Myrmecobius fasciatus. Taxonomy (NCBI): domain Eukaryota; kingdom Metazoa; phylum Chordata; class Mammalia; order Dasyuromorphia; family Myrmecobiidae; genus Myrmecobius; species Myrmecobius fasciatus. Next base: position 29,973 of record JAJPUD010012813.1, read on the forward strand.
GAAGGGCATTGAATGCTAAACCAAGGACCCTCTATTTGATGCAAGGAGTGAAAGGGAGCCATCAAAGCCTATTGACTGTATATTCAGTGGGTACATGGGCAATCCATGCTATTTCCCATCTTGTGCATCCACAAGGGCCCTTTCTCATGCCTTTAGTACAATCCTTTTTCATACAGACATGTATATATAAATATACAATTTGTAGAATAGAGAGATAGCTCCTTTTATATCAACATATAACTTTTGATACATATATATATATAAATATATATAATTGTGTATCATATGTACAAATACCTCTGTATGTATATGTATACATGCACATATCTCTTACTTTCATGTGTAGTATGTGACTGGGGAAAAGCAGGCCAGGTCAATAAAGAGAATAAAAGATAACTGAAGAGCTACATGAAGAAGGATTGTATGCCAGGAAGGGCCACAGGATGGGAGACAGTTTGCACTGCCTATATATTCCACCAGATCTTACTGTCAAAGAAATGAGAGGAAAGACCCTAGCACTTTGAATGGACCTCCTGTAAAGTATGATGTGGAACAAGAAGGCCAGATGTGCAATCAGTAACCTGGGCTTTCATCCTGTTCTGTCACTTATTGTCACTGGTGTGACCTCAGGCAAATCCCTTTCCCTCTTTGAATTTCAGTTTTCTTATTTGTAATATGAGGAAGTTGGACCAGATGACTTTCCAGTTCCAAATTTATGATCCAGCTGTTCCCAATATGCTCTCTATTGGAAGCTTTTAAGATAATACCTGGAAATATTTGGCTGGAAATACATGTTGCTATTGAGTTTTGATGATAAATCCCATAATTACCTTTCAGCAATTGCATCAAGAAAGACAAGGATAACACCTTAGCACCTTCTTTTGTGAAACATCAAATTGAGTTCTTGATATCAAATCTCTTTTCCATGATTGCTCTCATTCTAATAATAGACAATTCAATCAATCAACATCAGTATCAATGAACTACAATGAATTTGGTCCAGTTAATTCAGTGGGTGGAACACAGTGTTCTCATGAAGCCATGGACTTGAGTTTAATGATCTCTATATGATTTAAATACATTTAGGTTCCCATAATATATATTATACTATATTCATATGGTATACTCTTCACATAGTGCATATGTCTGTGCATATGTGCATATGGACCTTACTTCTAATTCCGGCAGCCCTTGAACACAAGAAAGATAAGGTGAAAAATATAAATAGTGCAGTAAAGCATGTGACTTTATTATCAATGAAACACCTTTAAGCATGTGTCTTAGTGGATTAGAAGAGCCTCATTTAGCAAAGAGAAAATTGTTTGAATGTTTATCTGTATTGCATGTTGCCTGATACAATGCTAATAAATCCCATGACCACTAATAATGATTTTCTCTAAGTCTATAATTTTGTGGTTTGAAATTGTAAGAGGTAAAGTTGGCCCATGGAAGAATAGACTTTCCCAGTTTTGTTCCATGGTTGAGGTTAAGTGGATTTAAAAAAGGATTTCTGAAATGTTGATAATTTACTGCAAATATTCTAGAATTTACCTACTACATTGCCTTTGAATCCAGAGAGAAGGTAAAAATGAATAAAGAAATGAGCCAGTAGCAGAGATGGATGGGTGTTAGTATCATTGTCCTCAAAAGGATCTCTAGGTTGCTTCATTACACGCTCAGTTCCCATAAGAGCTACATCTCCCTGAAGCTTCTTTGACTATACCCAGATCTTCCCTTCCCTTTACTTATTGTAAGTCATTACAGTTTTTTATTTCATTGAATTTTATTTTGCATAGTTTAGTTATTCCTCAGTAATAACTACAACAATGATGATTTGATCTTATCCGGCATGACAAGCATTTATTAAGTACTTATTATGTGTAAGGCATTATAATAAGACTGGGTAAGAGAAAGTGAAAACAAATCAATTCCTGTCCTTAGAGAATTTACATTCTATTGAATGATATGACACCAAAATGGGTAAATATGTAAACTATTATGAGGAAGGGAAAACTGTTAATAACAAGTAGAATCAAGAAAAACTTCCCAGAGAAAATGGCATATGAATTGACCTTTGAAGGAAGTCAAATATTCTAAGAGACAGAAATTATTCTTGAGTGTATTCAAGGGATAGGAGACAACCTATGCAAAGAGGGTAGAGGTAAGAGATAGAAAGCCAAGTTCAAGGACCCAAAAGTAGATCAGTTTGGCCAGAATACACAGTGTATGAAGGAGAAGAACATATAAAGCCTGGAAAGGTAGTTTGGAGTTGGACTGTAGGGTTAAATGCAAAGCTTGGAAGTTTAAAATTTTTGTTTTAGAGACAAAGATAGTCCCTGAAAGTATTTGAGCAGTAAGTAACATGATAAGATTTGTGCTTCAGGAAGATTATTTTGGAAGCAATGTTGAGAATGGATTGTAAGCAGGATTCACTTATCAGGAGATAATAATGATCTGGAGGAGGGTGGTGGTTGTCATATGAGTTGAAAAAGAAAGATGGAGCTGGAAAAAAATGATGGAAAGGGAATTGACAAGGCTTGGAAAGTGATTCAAGGTCAATGTTGAGGTTGTGAATGTGGGTGAGGGACAAGAAAGATGCTACTGTCCAGAAGTTTGGAGGAGAGGGTGTTTCAGTTGTTTGCAATGTAAGGCATGTTAAGGCAGAATGAGGTAGAGATAGGGTAGCAAAAGAAAGAAAGAAAGAAAAGAGTAATTCTTTAAATGGAGAAAAAAGAATAGAAAGCCAGGTAAAAGTACAACACTGAAAGGTTAATCTTAAACTTTTTATATACTTAAAAAGAAAGGCAAGTTACATATGTTAGGGATCTGCAGTTTCATGGGCAATCTTTTTCTGTTCTATTAGGTATATACAAGTATTCATTCAATTTGGTGTTTGCTGTGCTCAGAATAATGAGTACATTTTAAATGAGAGGACTGAACCAGATGATCTTTAAGGTTCCTTCTAACTGCTACACCATAGTATATATTTAATGAATGCTTGTTGGTTCATTGATAGATCTAAGTTTTTTCCAGCTTTAAACCTATATATCTATATCTATATCTATATAAATGTCCTACCTTCCTAAGAGTTTTGTCAGCTGAGGACAGGTTGATACAATTCATTCCACATCTTCAGCACTGCCCAAAGTATTTGGCAAGCTACAGATTTAAAATAAATGATTCAGGATGAATAAACCCATTTCCTTATGAGATGAGTTGAATAGTTCTGAGTCCAACATTTGAGACAAATCTCAGTTGACAATTTTTCCTCCTCCCTCTGTTAGACAGGGGATATGTCTAAGAAGGCTCTTGCCTGATAGTGTTCAAACCATACATCTGCCGGATCAAACTTGTACTTCCAATCATTGAGAGCATCCACAGATCCAATTGCTCTTGTCAGATACTGTGACTATTCTCTTGTTTTCTGATCAGAGACAGTAGATCCAAATAATTGATAAGGCCTGTCAGCTACAATTTGAACAAAGGCAAATGAACAAACAGACCTTGCAAAAGGAGTTTGATTTTTTAAGATAACCCCCTCGTGAACATTTAAGATTTAGATTTTTCTGTATCAAACAGGTAAGAAGAATTGGAGAAACAAACCTCCATTTAGGAAGTAGACAGGCATGCTCAACACTACATGTTACAAGCTGCTATTTTTTTTTTAATTTTTAATTTGTCTTGCTGGGGGGAGAGGAGGACAGGAAAGAGACACACACCAAATACCAGAATTCCTCATAATATTTCAACTCAGTGTCACATATAGAACATTTGATATTCATTGGTAATGTGAGAAATTTCATTTAGAATGTCAGGAGGAAAATTAATCAACATACATTTATTAAGCACCTACTATGTGTTAGGACACGTAACACAAATACCCTGATCCCAGTATGTGAGAAATAGATAAGAAAATCCAAGACCTTCATGGTATTACTTACCCTTAATCTAGCTGGACCCATTTATGGTAGACTGGACTCATTGGTACTGAGAAAGAAAAAGAAGTAGGTATGCAATCTCCATATATAAGAGGAGTATCCAAAAATAGTGTGTTAGATCCTAAGGATATTGATACAAAACTGAGACAGTCAAAGGGATAATGGATTTTCAACTTATTCACCTGAAATATCCTTTCCATTGTAATTTGTTGGTAATCCTTTGTTATGTGCCTAATATATTCATTACTTTGTTATAGAGGTTAAAAGGGATACCAAGATGAACAAGACACTTTTTTACTCTCACAGATGTTTGGTTTGAAGGATGGGACATATGAAAAATCAGCCAAATTGAACAAATGCCCTTCATGTTCCAGGTAATAGAATCAGTACTGTAATACCAAAATTTAAAAAAATTCCCTTCTCTTTAAGGAGTTTACATGGTGGGATTTGGGGGCAGACAAATATTATCAGAAGTATTACAGAAATAAGTAAATGTAAAATATACACAAAGTAATACAAAGTAATTTCAAGAGAGTACTTGCCTCGGGGACAAAAAAATTGATATTTATGGTTTGTATTAGAAGATTTTGCCTACTAAAAAATCTTTTTTAATAGATAAGAGTCACTTATTGCCATATAAATCTATTTTGTCAATTGTGGTAAAATCATTTAAAATCACCCCAGCAGTACCTAGTTTCCATATATTTAAGTAATCTATCCTCTGCTTCCTTCCCCCACCTCATTCATTATATTAGTTTACTCAATAAAAACCATCTTATAAATATTCTAAATGTAAACTCTAAGCCAACACATGTCTGAATGATTATCATTGCCAAATAAATAGGGTTAATGAAGATTTACTGTAGCATAGTCACTAATGAGGGGTTAAGAAAAGAATTAGGCAAACTTCTTTGTCAATAAAAGGGTCTTTATTATCCATAGGAATCTGCCAGTCATCTCCAAAGGGCTGAATATCCCTGCAAGTTTATATTCACCCAAAATATCAATCCTTCACAATGATAAAGAAGGCCAAATATTGGAGATAAGTTCATCCACTTATCAAATGCAAATACTCAGAAGATCATTTGGCCTGCTGTACCTCCCCAAACCAACCCAAACCTCCAGTGACTTCTGAATCTGCCACAGTCTAGCATACAATTTCTTAGGCTAAGTTTTCTTAACTTGGGACCTAAAGACCTTTGCATAGATTCCAAGGGATCTGGGAATTTATATGGGAAAAATTATATCTTTATTTTAATAATTGGTTTCCTTTATAAAAGTATGTGGCTTTATTTATACATTTAAAAATATTTTTTCCTGAGAAGTCTATTTACAAGATTGACTAAGAGGTCTATGAAGAAAATAAAATAAACTTAACAAACTCCAATTTCAGGTAAATGTATGTCATAGACCATATCTGGACAAAGGACTTTTGAGCTGTAGAATCTCAGCATTTAAGAGTTTTTAGAAACCACAAATGAAACAGTTTTATAAACACCCAATGAACAATATTCTTTACAAGGTATCTGACAATTAAGGAATCATTAAGCTATTTTTGAAGACCTCTGGTGAAAGAGAAGCCACAACCTTTGGAAGCAGTTTCTACTTCTTTGGCTCTTTTAGATAGCCTGTTTCTACAGCTAAACTAGTAACCCAAGGAAAGATCCATGGATGGCCTTTCACTCCTGGATTATTTGAGTAAAACACAGGAATGTGCTGGTAAATGCTTAATGACTGGCTCTTTAAAAAAAAGTACCCTGAATACACTTTTAAAGTTCAACCTATTAACATTTTCTTCATCACTTTTTAATCAGTTTACATTTATTTAATTGGTAAAATTTTTTTTATTAAGTAAAAATTCTCCTTATCCTGTAACCTCAACCCCTGCTCCAACTGAGAACAAAAGACAAACAAAACTGACCATAAACAGTCAATCAAAACAATTTTCAGTATTGGCTATATCTAAAAATGCTGTCTTTTTTTTGTATTCTGAGTGTGTCAGTTGGATAGCAGGTTGGTCATTATGCTATTAAGAATTCAGCACAATAGCATTCTAACACATTTATATTCCATGACTTGTTCATCTACTCTCCAATTTATGGTCACCCCAGCAGATTCTCCTTCTTTGCCACCTCAGAAAAATATGAGCATTTTTATACATCCTTAGAATTTCTTCTTAATCTACTTCCCCTCTAATTCCCTGTTGTATTTTTTTCTGCTTTCCCTCCTCTCAATTCTTTCTTAAGTCTAGCAAATCAACAAATAAAAAACCAACACCAATCTGTAGCATTTGCTTATTTCCAAGTTGTAATATTCATATGGAAAATTTAACAACTGGCTCTCAAGTCATTTTGAGGTGACTCCAGCATATTCCTGTACTGAGGTCAAATCAGATCCTTCTTGGAAATGGAGAATTTCACAGCTTTAGGTAAAGGGCAGGACCTTGATGGGCAGCATGGCTTATATCTCTCAATAACTGGATCCTGTTATCATTTCTACATCTCCTTTGTTAAATCAGCAAAATGAAATCTACAGGCTATGTGCCTCGTGTTCAGTCTCCTTTGAAGTACCCTTCACCTTCATTTTGATAACACAAAGTAAAGAAAATGCATACCTGCAGGTAAGGTTCTTCTAGCTCAAATACCCAGGATAATAAGCAGCTGTACCCACATACTGACTGCATTTATTTCATTTATTATACACCCTGATGGTAAGCTGTAATGGGAAGGATTGAATAGTTGCCATTAGAGATGTCATGATGAACCCAAGGAGGCCCTGAAGGACTCTTTTGCATTCAGAGGGATATGTCAGTCAGGGCCAGAATGCTGAGCAAAAGCTAATGGTGGAAAAATAGCAGGAGAAGCCTTAAAAGGCCATTATGGGTTCAGCATCACCAAGGGAATGTAAAGCCATCTTGAAGTGCCTTAATGAGGTCATGGGGATCAATGGGGATACTGCCTAAGTTTGTAGTCTGGAGGAGGATTGGCTTAAGGTATTCTGTTGATATGTGTCAAAAATGGGAATTTGGACAGGACTGCTTTCAGAGACAAAAAAATCAACTATGAAATCTCAGGAAGCAACACCACTTCAGATCCTGTTTCTGCCACCATTATTTCAAAATTCATTATAAAGACTGATTGTCATGTTGAGGATTGCTAACTACCAATAAAAAGATAACTAGAGACAGACAAATATATTATTTTCAGCACCTACCCTAGTGTCCAGCACAAAGTAGGTGCTTAATAAATGCTTTTTGCTTGAGTCAATGACTTGAATGGGATTAAATATGAACATTTCTAAAGAACAGGACACCTATCTAGCTATTAGGTTAACAAACATCTACTCAGCATGTACCATGTACATAGTTAGGTATTGAGGTGAATACCAAAGAAATAGGGCTAGTGCTCTGGGTTCTCCAGGAGATAAAACTTATTACATATTGCCTTGTGGTCTTATTTAACTTGTTCATGTATAAGCAAAAATACATGACAACAGAAGATAAATGCTATAAGAAATTAGAAGAAAGATTTTAGAGAAGGCTTCTATGATCTATGAACAGGATATTGACAACATGGGCAAGTTTGATATTATAAAATATAGAGGCAAGATGGTCTGAGAAATCTGATTCAAAGCCATTTATAGAAAATTTAATTTCCGAGAGATTAAAAGATAAGCAGAAGGAAACTAGAAAGGATATTCTTATTCTTTTTAAAATTAACCAGTATTTGGAAATTGAATAGATGCCCTTCAATTGGAGAATGGCTGAATAAATTATGGTATATGAATATTATGGAATATTATTGTTCTGTAAGAAATGACCAGCAAGATGATTTCAGAGAGACCTGGAGAGACTTACGTGAACTGATGCTGAGTGAAATGAGCAGAACCAGGAGATCATTATACACGGCAACAACAGTACTATATGACAATTAATTCTGATGGACATGGCTCTCTTCAACAATGATATGTTTCAAACCACCTCCAGTTGTTCACTGAAGAAAGCCATATACACCCAGAGAGAGGGATGCGAAATGTGGACCACAACATAACATTCTCATACTCCTTGATTGATGTTTGCTTACATTGTGTTTCCTTTATCTGATATATCGTTTGTGTAGATAAGATTTTTCTTGCACAACAATGATAAGTTTGGGAATATGTATACATATATTCGATTTGCCAATATTTTAACATAATTAACATGTAGTGGATATCCTGCCATCTAGGGGAGGGGTGGGGAAGTTGGGGGGAAAAATTTCTAACGGAAAGCTATGTAAGTGTTATTGTTGAAGAATTACCCACACATATGTTATGCAAATAAAATAAAATTAAAAAAGAAAAAAAAAAGAAAAAAAAATTAACCAGTATTTATTTTTTAACCTTTCCTTCTTCCCTCCCTCTCAGAATAAACAAAGGAAAAACACAACCCTGCTAACTAATAAATATACTCAGACAACATACAATCAGTTCTGTACCCTGTCAAGCAACATATATCTAATTCTTTACTCTTAGTCCATATCCTCTTGTCAGGAGATGAGACTAACACTTCATTATCAGTCACTTGAAATGATGGCTTGTCATTGCATTAATCAATATTATTTTTTTAATTTTTAAATTGTTTTTATTAAAGCTTTTTACTTTCAAAACATTTGCATGGATAATTTTTCAACATTAGCCTTTGCAAAACTTTATGTTCCAATTTTCCCCCTTTCCCCCCACTCCCTCCTCAGATGGCAAATAATCCAATATATATTAAACATGGTAGAGATATATGTTAAATCCAATATATGTATAATTTATACAATTATCTTTCTGCACAATAAAAATCAAATCAAAAAGGAAAAAATGCAAGCAAACAGCAACAAAAAGAGTGAAAATGCTATGCTGTGAACCACAGTCAGTTCCCATAGTCCTCTCTCTGGGTGTAGATGACTCTCTTCATCACAAGATCATTAGAACAGATCTGAAGACCACGGCCAAAAGAACTGATCATCATATAATATTGTTTTTGCTTTGTACAAATGATCAATGTTCTTAAGCCAAAAGGGACATTCTTAATGGAAGTCCAAAATAAGGAATCAGGAGAGAACAAAGAGATGAGGAAGAGACTTTCCTGACTGGAAAGGAGTTTTCACTTAGGACACAACTGAGACATAACTAAGGTCTGGTCAGCTGGTGCAAGAATGTAAAGGACTTTGGATGCTTAGCAGTATAGGCAAGGGACAAGAAGAATGGCCCTGTCTCTTAGGGAGTAATCAAGTTTTTATGCATGAATTGGAAGTATATAGACTCAGTTACAAAGAATTTCCACAGGTTCCACCTCTCCCAAATATTAAACTGTTCTCTTTTGAGACACTGAGTTTAATTCAGCTAAAATTGTCTTCTCCCCTTAGAATGCAATCTCCTTGAGGACAGCAACTGGTTTTCTCCCACTTTCTTAAACACTTAGAAAAGTGTCTGCTTCCATAGTTTGGAACTTTGCTTCTGGTCAGCCCAGCAACTCGCATGCTTTTATTATGCTTCTGAATCTATTTGTATCCACAGTATTGGGCTCAGGGGAGCATGAACATGAAAATGAACAGAAATTTAAATACCCTTGTTCAAGTTCAAATGTGATTCATTCTAATGTTATATATTTATTGGTTTGGAAAGCTTAACTCATTTCTTCTCTAAGAGTGATCAAATTCCTACGATCTTTTCTCCTGAGAATTGCCACTGACCTGATTGAGCTGCTTTATGGCCTAGAATAAACAACTTCCAATTTGTTTTTCCCCCCAATAAAAAGCATGAAATCTCGAGGAAGTTGTAGAACCCTAGCAAATTCTATGAAAAGTGTGCATTACTAGGGAATCATTCATTCAATTAATCAATGGACGTTTTAAAGCACATACTAGTGCTAGACACTGTGCTAAGTCCTGGGGAAACAAAAGAGGTACAGACAATCACTATCCTCAAGGAGGACATGGGGAAGACAACATGGAAACATACATATTCAAAACAAGTTATATACAGGATAAACAGCAAATAATCAAAAAGGAAGACACTTGAATTAGATGGATTAGAGATGTCCTATAAAATATAGGATTTTAGTTAGGCCTTGAATGAACCAGGGAAGCTGGGGAGTAGAGATGATGAGGGAGAGTATTCCAGCCATGGGACAGCCAGAGAAAATGTATAGAACTAAGAGATCTTTGCTCATGGAACAACAGAGACCAGTGTCACTGGCTGGAAGAGAATGTGGCAAGGAATAAGGTGTGAGAACACTGGAAAAGTTTCAAAGGCCATTGAATGACAGAGCATTTTGTATTTGCTCTTGAAAACAATAAGAAATCACTAAAGTTTATTGAGTAGAGAGATGACAGAGAGACCTGTGCTTTAAAAAATTACTTTGGTGGCTGAATGAAAAATGAATTAAAGTGTGGAGAAAGTTAAGGCAGATCAGCAGGTTGTGAACTTGAGAGACTAGGAAGACGGTGTTTCCCTCTACAGATATAGGGAAGGTGAGAGGCAGGACAGTTGAAAGGGAAAGATGAGTTCCATTTTGTAGTCTTTTGAAGTAATGATACTCTGTGGTGGTCATATCATTCTCAAGGTGCCATACCCTTAATTTAGGCCTTTATGAGAACAGTAGCTCAGAGATCAAAGAAAATGTCCACTGGTCTAATTCATTGGAGTCCTTTCAACATTCCTCCCTAGGTAAGAGAACCCAGTGTATCAGTCCTTTCCACCCAAAGCCATCTAAAAGTTCCATATCTGTCACTTCTAGTTCTTCCAAGGTCATGTGTTTTTCCTCCTAACAATAAATCCTGCATGTTGAAACTTGCCCTTTATCAGTTAAACTTGGACATCTTAAGAATGGTTAGTTGGGCTTTGCCCAAATTTGAAAATTCACATCTTCAAAATCGAAATGTCAACATGCTCCAGATGCTGCCTTGTAAATAAACACCAAGTTTTCTCTGACTTGGGCTAAATAACATAAAAAATAAAAAAAGACAAGACAAAATTTTGTGATAATTATTCATGATATTCTGAAAGGAGGAAATAAGTAATTGCTAGTTCCTACTTGGGTATGCCCATTGAGGGTATGGACTTTGCTTAGTTCAAGTAAGAGGTAATAGATACATGTGTGAGTGTGAGTTTGTGCATATGTGTGCTTAATGAGCTAATGCTTTTTTATTTACTTTTAAAAATTAACAAAAATCACTATTTTTCTTCCTTTCACCTCCCTCTTATGGAGTGGGGGAGGGAAGGAGAAAAGAGGGAGAAAAAAATTCAGTTCAGCAAATAAAATCCTATATTGTTCCTGTTCACATAATATATGTCTCATTCTGCATGAGGAGCCCATCACCTCTCTGTCAGGAGAGAGGTGGTTTAATGGTTTATAACAGTCCTGAATCTGCCAAAGGGCAGATTTCTGCAAATGGGCTTTAACTTGACTAAATGAGTGATCTCTGTAAATATCACTTCATTAATATCTCCCAGGGGTGAGAAAAAAGAAACTCAAAATAAAATGGGTCTCTGCTTCTGAGACCTGTGAATGCGGTTTGATAGTTTCTTTTCTGGCTGTGTTGATGCTTCAGTGAATATGCGATCTCAGTGGTGTGGGTACTTTCTGCATTGAGGCATATTGCAAACCAACCATGCCTTCTCATCTTGTATGACATTTAATTCTCACCCAGGGTTCAGCCAAGGTATTAGAGACTTTCCTTATGATCCCTTGAAATTACATTGGCACTAGAGGTGCACACAAGCTGTCCATCTCTTCTCTTTCACTCTTGTTACTTTACGCTTGTTACAACTCATCTCCTTTTCTGGTCACCTCTCTCTATTATGGCCTCTTCTAAACTTTTCATACACAGAATTCATTGTTTCAGTTGTTGGAAACATATTAAATGCCTATTATGTGTCAAGCGCTGTGCAAATTTCTGTTTTGGAGACTTGAATAATGATACTCTGTGGTGGTCATACCACTCCCAAGGTGCCATCCCCCTTATGAATGGAAGATAGTCCTTGTTCTCCAGGAATTTGTATTCCAATAAGGGTAGGGGAGAAGGCAGGAAAAAGAAAGGAACAAATATTTATAAGGTACCTAGTACATCCCAGGCACTGTGCTAAGTGCTTTGTGAGTATTACCTCATTTGATTATCATCAAATACTTATGAGAATAGGTACTATTATTATCCCCACTTTACAATTGAGGAAATTTAGGTAAATGGGAAGTGACTTGCCCAGGATCACATAATTAGTAAGTGTCTACAGATGGATTTGAACTCTGATTTTCCTCACTCTATGTCCAGCACTCAACCTATTCTGTCAGTTGATTAAGGCAATATGTATGGAGAATGGCAAGCAAAGAAGGAATTTTCGTCTGAGGATTCACAGGGATGGTGAGTGGAGCTATGGGGCAGTAGATTGTTACCTCCTTCCAGAAGCAATGATAGGACTGATTTGAATACTGTTCCCAGAGCAAGAGATGGAAAATGATGTATGGGGAAGTGGTATATATGCAAATTAGCAAGATAAACAGGAAGTTATCTGGAGTGAATGGGTGGATGGGAAGTGAAACATGAATTGGGATCAGCTAATAACATCAAACCACAGACTTTTTTTAATGTACCCATCATATGCTAAACTCTGGCTAGGTGTTGGAAATACAATGATAAAATGAAAGTCCCTTTTCTAGGATCTTGAATTCTATGGGAAAATCAACATGAATGTATATAAGCATAAATATTACTGTGACACAAATGTGAGGCAGTTTAAGAATGTACTATCAGTTGGGGGTAGGAAGAAAGTTTGTGTAAAAGGCAGTATAGTAGTGGGTTCTCTCACACCAAACAAGACAGTTCAGCTCAGGATGTAATTGCTAGGTTGAGTGAATTAACTCTCCAAAGGAATAGGGGCATGATCTGGAAAAATTTCCTACTATGGGTACTGTTCCAGTTGAGGGGAAGAGAAAGAATATGCAGGTGGTAGATTAGTGGATGTAACTGTATATAACCTGCTACAGACTATGCTAATTCAGTATCTTTCTATTGCTCTTTGGTAACCCACAATTTTGATTTATTTGGAAGCTATGTATGTATATATGGAGACTATGTATTCATGACTCATCATAGACATAAAACATTTCCAAAAGGATACTGATGTCAAAAAGAGGGGATGCTGTTTCAGGGGAAAAAAACACAGCTTAAGATCATTGAAGTGCAACTTAACTTGTGCAACTTAACAAATATAATTCAGTAGTATTATCTTAATTCAATTCTGGGTGCAGTTCATTGTTTATCCACAGACTGTCTAAAGGATAGATACTGATACAATTTCATATCATCATCTGGATAATAACCATTCTCTAACCTTATGCTTCTTATATGGATCATAAGACTGAACTTTTTGGAGTGATTTTAGATCTCATTTAGGAGACTCTGCAATGTTCCTAGACTTGAAATAGTCAGGATAAATTTGCATACAAGAGAGTCTAAAAATTCCTCTTTCATGTAAGCTCGGCAATGATTATCCTACATGATAATGGTGAATAACTTCAGTGAGTAACTATTTTTGTATTTTATACTTCCCTTCTATTACAAAATTACCTCTCCTCTCACATCTATAAAGGAATTCTGAATTATTTTTATATGCTTTGAAGACACTAAATTTAAAGAGAGTTCTTAGACTATATTTTGCTCTATCAAGTCAAATGTTTTTTTTAAACAGTTAACAAATAATAGATACAAAATGATTTTATATTCTCCGTATCTTTCAGTCACCAGTGACTATAAAAATGTGTCTGTTATGGAATATTATTTACCAAAGCTTGCTTGTGACATTCTCAAATTTTCATCGAGGATATGGTTGATAATGTATGTAAATTATTCCCATAAAGATTTCATAGGGTTGAGAAAATGGGAATATGGGTTGGTGGTTATTGTTATCTTTTTGAGCCCTCTCTTTTGTAGTGATAACATCTGTGAATTTATCTAATCACTTGGATTTCTTCTCTCTTTCAGATATTTTAAGAATAAATCTCTCAATGCACTCAAATTTGTGCAAAATACGCACTAAGGCCTTCTCTGTGTATAATTGGTGTGGTCCAATGGCTTGTTCCACCTTTATTTTCTTTGTTTCTAAATAATAGAGCATACTGCTAACAATGAATTCTGCTCATGAAAATCCCTAAAAGATGCCATCAAAGGGATTCTGATCAGAAAAGCAGGAAGATTGGTTCAGTTTCATTCTGTTTGGTTCAAGATAGGAAGTCATTTCTAATTCCTCAGGCAGTACACTGGGGACTGTGATGTTAGAGTCTCAGCGTAGTGGTTTTGTTGTTTTTGGTGGAGAAAAGAATTTATTATAGAAATTTTGATTTTTTTGTTTATTTTGTTTTTTTACATTTTGACTGATTTGTCATTCTTCAAAATTGTTCAATTTATTCTTAATCTTAAAGTCATTTGGCTTGAATAGGTCTCTTGCTAAGGTTTTTGTAATCTTGTTTTTTTCTTTATTACTTCTTGGTATTTTGCAAAGCAAAATAAAGCAATGATCTTTCACCATCCTCCTTAATAAAATATCAAAATAAGTTTATATATTAAACCACTATTGTTGTATTTATCTGTTTGGCAAGAAGATCAAAAATTTTTTGCATTGAAAGAGTTTCCAAGTTTTTCTTGATTTTGGCATTGTGGAAATTTCTTTATATCAAGTAAACTTCTTTATGAAATGATGATTATATTATCTGTTTGTTTTATCCAGTTCCCATTTTTCTAGTCATAGTTTGCAAATAGCCTAAAGAAGTCAGGTTGGTTTTATTTTAATTATGCATCATATCTTTGTATTTTTAGACTTTCTGAAAATTTTGTGTTGATTTTGACTTTTTCTTTTATAAGCTGATGGAAAAGCTGTTTACAGGCAACTGATCCAAAAATGAAGTATTAATCAATTATGTAATAGGCCTGGAGATTTAAAAAGCTTCATTTTTTAATATTATTTCATGCTTGTCAAGTCCAATGTCTTCCAATTCTTTTTTTGAAGAAAGTATCTTTTGCGGGAGAGGAGAGATCAACTTTATCCTACTTTCAATTAACCTCTTGAACTTAGGAAGAAGCTGAATGGAAAGGAAGGGAAGGAAGAAAAGAGAGACAGAGAAACAAAGAGACAGAGAGACACAGAGAGAGACAGAGACAGAGATAGAGAGAGGGAATGTGTGTGTGTGTGTGTATGTGTGTATGTGTGTGTGTTGGAGTATAGAAGGAATATTACCAGGCAGCAAAAGAAAGGTGAAACAATTAGAAGACAGACTGAAGAATATGGGTGAAAATAGCTGGGAGTTGTAATCAGACAAATAGAATATTCAAGAGAAGTTGATATGTCTGAGATCATTTGAAATAGGTGCTGAGAAACCCAGGAATATCCAGTACTGTAGAAAGATTCTTTCCCATGTGTAACATAAGTTATTACTCTTCCATTGTACTGGGGAAAGAGAAAAGTTAATTGAAAAGTCAAGAAATCATCTGTGTTTTTCATTGTGTGGAAGATACAGGAAATGAAAACGAGTTCTGTCTAGAAGTCTAGGCAGAGGCAACCTTAAGAAATGGGTGACATGAGGGCGGAGCCAAGATGGCGGAGTGAAAAGGTGACTTTCTGCCTCTCCTCCGATCTTCTCTCAAATCAACAATAAAATAAGCCTCTGAACTGATCTTCAAGTCAACGAACCCAGAAATATTTGGGCACAGCTCTCTGGAGAACTTCATATCAGGTTAGTCGGACTCGGACAGAGAGATAAATAGACGATCCCTGTGCAGGCCGGAAGTGAGGGTGGGACTCAGCTCAGCTCAGCTCATCCTGGAAGAAATTCCAAACTCCAAATTCCAAATACCTGGAGTTTATCTGAGGCACTCGGGACACTCTGCCCTGATTGGGGGCAGGTGTTCTGGCATACTTGCCTTGTTTAAGGAATAATTCGGACTTAGTCCTAGCCCCCACCGGCCCAGCACCTTAAGTCAACTCACCGAAGTGCCCCAGGGCAAAGCGTCTTCAGCCGAGGTTTTTTTTTTTTTTCCCTACCTTAAAGAGATATCCACTCTGTCTAAAAAAAATGATGAAGAAGCAAAAGAGAGCTCTCACCATAGACAGCTTTTATCAAGGCAAAGAAACGACCTCAGATACAGAGGTTTCTTTAGACAAAAATACAGAAAAAAAACAGCAAGGACCATCACTGGTCCCCGTTTCAAAAGGCCTTTCTGGAAGACTGCATAAAGAACCTCAAAAGAGAGCTGGAGGATAAATGGGAAAATAAACTGAAATCAGTGCAAGAAGGATACAGTATCTTGCAAGAAGGATATGATGCTCTACAAAAGAGATATGAAAAAGACACCAATTTATTAAAAAATAAAATTAGTGAAGTGGAAAAAGAGTGCAGTGAACAAATTGGCCAGTTACAAAAGGAACTTAAAAAGGTAACTGAAGAAAACAACACTTTAAAAATAAGAATTGAACAAATGCAAGTGAATGACTCACTAAGACTTGAAGAATCAGTCAAACAAAAACAAAAAAAAATGAAAAATTAGAAGAAAATATGAAATATATCCTAGCAAAAACAACTGACTTAGAAAATAGATCTAGGAGAGACAATCTAAGGATTATTGGACTTCCTGAAAGCCATGATCAAAAAAAGAATCTAAACACTATCTTCCAGGAAATCCTGAAAGAAAACTGCCCTGAGATTGTAGAATCAAAGGGCAAAATCACCATTAAAAGAATTCACCGATCACCTCCTGAAAGAGACCCCAAAATTAAAACCCCAAGGAATATCGAGGCTAAATTTCAGGACTATAGCACCAAGGAACAGATTCTGCTAGCAGCTAGAAAGAAACAATTCAAATACCGAGGATCAATAATTAGAATCTGTCAGGATCTGTCAGCTTCCACACTGAAGGATCAAAGGGCCTGGAACCAGATATTCTGAAGGGCAAAGGAACTTGGATTACAGCCAAGAATAACCTATCCAGCTAGAATGAGCATTATCCTCCAGGGAAGAAGATGGTCATTCAATGATATAGGTGAATTCCACCTATTTCTAATGAAAAGACCGGATCTGAACAAAAAATTCAACACCCAAACACAGAAAACAAGAGATGCATAAAAAAGTAAAAGGGAAAGGACTCTTGAGAACTTTATTTTTACTAGGGGGATACTCAAAGTTTGGGGGTATAATTAACTAAATATTACTTTGATAATATGAAAAAGAGAACTAGAGGAGAAAAGGTTGTCATACTGGGGAAAAGAGGGAAAAGGTGGTAAAATAAGATCTAAAAAAAAAGGAGGTAAAAACAAGGTAAAATCACTTGAAGAGGCAAAGAAAACCTAATATAATTGAGAGAAAGAGGGGAGGGAGACGAGCACTGTGTAAATCTTACTCTCATCAGGTTGGGCTCTAAAAGTGTATATCAGACATTTGATTTCACATAGAAACTTGTCTGTTGCTAGAGGGAAGTGGGAGGGAAAGGAGGAAAAGTAAGGGACAAACTAATAGAGGGGAAAATAGAAGAATCAGGGGAAAGGAGTAAAAACAGG